>VWYI01001382.1:0-105154 GCA_013399455.1 Anthoscopus minutus | reverse complement strand
TGCTGAATGAGAAGCAGGCAGGAGGCGAGGGAGAACACCAGGAACCAGTAGCAAAAAGCAATAGAAGATGTACTCAGGAAACCTGCTCACAAGGAAAGTCTTTGAAATCAAATATCACACAATGCATCATCAGAAATGACTCACAACCAGGAAAGCAGACTGGCTTTGCTACCACACCACACCACAGGGGAGACACGGAGCACAGGACGAGAGGCAGCTATGCAGCACTGTCTAGATGTAGGGGCTGGAGGAATGGACATCACTGAGAGAGGAAATCCATACCCACCTTCACCAAATCTGGGCTTGATTTTGCATTAGATGCTGAATCAATGATCTTAGATTCGGCATGTATTCTGCGTAACCGGTCTTTAAGATCTGTGTTTTGTGCTATTGCCTGGAATATTTAACAAAAATATTTGGGATATAAAGTTCTCTCAACTAACTTGAACGTGGCTTTATTGTGTAAAAAGGGGCAAAGACTATTTCAAGTGCAGTATAAAATACCACCACCACCACATAATTTTTTTATTGGTTCAGCAAATAAATACTTCAAACCTTACTCCTTTATCTCTCAAATTAAAACTGCTTCCTTTTCCCAGTATGAGGAAACAGAGACATAAGTGGAGGAAAAAAGTTAAAGATGGCAGGGATATTTTTCTTTTCAAGCTTCCTTCCAACAGCCTCTCTCAACATTAGTTCTTGCCACATCCAAAACCACTTGATTTTCCCATACTGGCAGTTTCTTTTGCCTTCCAATGACAAAGAAATAAAAATAAATTCACACAGGTAACAGGTACAATTTGTGTCTGTCCTATCAGATTATAATGGTAGTGGTCAGAATAAAAAGCATCTACTGCAAACTCATGTTTTTTACATGTTATTTACTTATTCTGAGTGCATCTGATAGAAAGATATCAATTAGAGTAGACTTGTAGGAAGAGAGCCTAACTCTGCAATAAAAATGTCTCTGAAATAAAAGATTGTGTTACTAATTTTGGAACAATATTGAAGGCTTACATCCCATTTTAGTGATCTGAATCGATACCAGGACATGGAGAGTCCTGCTGTTTACACATCCACTTTATCCCATAAATGCTTCTGCTTTTGGCAGTAATTTGTGTTGAAAATTTTCTTGGGTGCAGGAAAGACAGTAAACTCAATGGAGGGGAGAAAACTTATTTCTGGCTTTACCTATATGTGTTGTGAATCTGTCACAAAGGTATACATATCCCTACTGTGTCAAATGCTTGGCACGGTGTAAAATCCTCATCAGGCAAGACCAAAATAGCTCTCCTGTAACAGCATCTTCCCATTTAAACTACTTGCTACAAAATGTTTTCATCTTCCTGCTGTCTTCTTCCTCCTCCCAAACCAGAAATACTGTGCATTTTCCCATTCTATATTTCCTTTTCTTAGAATGTATGTAGGTCAAGGGTACTATCTTAATGAGGGAGAAGCAGAGGCAGATATGTTAGTTTTGTGGTGGTTTATCCGCTTTAAATCTGTTTATTTTTCTTCCACTGCCAGGCTGATGGGAGTAAAACAGACTTATGTTTGTTTTCAACCTGCAATTTTTTTGCTCCTCCTGTACAGAAAACAAACTAAAATGAACAACGACAAACACTAAGCCAAAGTCATTAACACAAGACTCTCTCTTGCACAAGTCTAAAAAATATGTCAAGTTTATCATATCTATGCTTCCAAATTTCTTCAAAGGAAGTTCACTCCATTATTTTAGCATCATGACATTATAGATCTACAGATTAAGAACCCCCCTCATAGGTGATTACCTTGCTGAAACAGCAAAGGTTCACAGCTGACTTCTGGATGGGCTACAAGACTAATTAAGTATCAGATAAGAGCTAAAGGAATTGTTTTTAATGGACATATAAAAGACAAAGATGGACAACTACATTTCACTGCCCAGGAAACAAAATAATTCATGCTAAGCTGAGTTTTCACTGAGTTCAGCAGTCTTAAAAGTGATTTACTGATAGAAAATGGTAGACAAATAACACTAGAAAAATAGAAGTCACCTAGTCAAACATCAGAAATGGAACAGCTGAAAGCCAAAATCAAAGCAGTACAAGAGAACGAGTACAATTAGGCAACAGATTCAACTTTCTCTAATTACTGTTGGGACATTGCAGCCTTTATAGGTCCAGGCAAAGAGGCACATCATTCACTTAAAAACTATAATCACAAGCAGCTTTTATAAAGCAAAGGGAAGTTTTCATTCTGAAATAATTCTTAGATGATTTCACATTGATCCATACCAGAGTCCCCCCCTGCCTCTGATGTTTGCAATAAACACTGACATTTTAAGGCCAGGGTAATCACTGCCCTCATTGCTCTGGAATCAGATCAGTTTGGCTGACATTTTTAAACATGACCAAGCTGAAAAGTTCTGGTCTCAACCAATTACATAAGGCACACCAACCAATCCCCCAGCTTTTTAAACAGCACAATCTTTTGTTTTTTAAAACCCTGCCCTAACAGCTGCATTGCTGCTTTTAGAGGACTGAGAGATAATTTGGGTTGGAAGTCAATATAAACAAGTTGTACTTGAATTTGCTTTGCAGTGTCTTGGTGCAGCATGGTGAAGCTCCAGTGCATTAGAAGGGGCAGCTGAGTGCATTCAGCCACTCTCACCATTTTTTTTTATGCCAAGTCATACAGTGAATATTTGAGCACTGTTTAGGTAAAGAAAAGGAAAAAGAAACCTGCCACTCATCAGAAGTGGGTAGTAGCATGTTTAGAAAGAAAGCAGACTCATAGTTACAGAGCATCTCTCTGATTCTTAATCTCAAATGATACAGATTAGACTACATACCTAAATCAATCCATCAATCAAACTACAATAATTTGACAATACCTTTAACATTTAGCAAATTCTTTGAATAACATGATCTATAACAACTTACTATGATTAAATTCTGTAAATTTTAGCACACAGCTGACACTAAAGAAACAGAAATTAACTACTCTGAAATTTAAATGTAGTATCTGATGAAGCTTGGTGAGCTTCAGCATATCACTTACAGATGTTAAGGCATTCTTCAAGCCCACTATTTGTGCAGATGGAGATGAGGATGCATCGTACTCCAGCATCTGCTTCAGCTTTTCTCTCTCTGTGGATATGGTGCTGAAAGCTGACCTCAAGGTGAAGTAAACTAGAACCATTTCATAAAAAGTGACAGTTAAAAACATCCACTACCAACTGTATACACACCAATTACAAGAACTCCAATAAAGCATCATTTACAGTGACAGAAACAAGAATTCAGGTTGAGAGATCCAAGGTGGGTTACTAAAAACAAGTAATATTAATCAAGGTTTTAGGGAAGATTTTTTTGTAGGAGACATGTTTATGGTGAAGGCTACTGGGTTGATTATATTAGCCACAGTCAAAATCACTCTGATTATTTGTGACAGATGGCAACAAAGCTAACTAACCACATCTGCTCTTCACTTGCTTTTGTTTCCCAATTAGCTTGAATCTTCAGATGGTCATGAATCTATTCCATATTCCTCTATAAATTCCAGTGGGGGAGATGAAAGAAAAAAAAATCAAATTGGAAAAAAAAAGTAATAAAAAATGCAGCTGTAACACATACTGTACCACAGCTATAGGGCTGGTAGTTTCCCCACAAGCAAGGCAACTGTGGTGTTGCATTTTGTTATCTCTTTCTGTGATGGAGAAATTTCAGCTTGTTAGATGATTTAGTGACTCAAAGGGTCAGATCCTGAATGATCTGCATGTTATGCTGCTACTTTTGCTCCTTCCCAAAGCACTATCACCAGCCCAATACATTTAAATCAGACAACAGATCATGCAACTTTAAAATTACTACAGGGGGTTTTATAGGGGAAATGCACTTTTAGAATTTTCTTCACCACTATGGCATTGCATCTTTTCTTTAACCACAAGGAATAAAAATTTATTTGAGCAGTATTTGTCTGTGTAGGTTTTCAACACTCGTCTGATTGGAGTATTAGGGGACTTCTGAGGACCTAATCAAGCCTGCAATATAGTTATGAGACTTGCCAATGCAAATATTAATCCATTTACAGGGAAATTATGATAGAAAATCTGAGCATGGATGCATGAAAAGGGCAAACAGCAAGAAATTCCCAATACTTCTCTCTCCTAATAATCCACTCTGTTAACCTGAATGTTCATCATTTCACTGGGTAGTTACGTAACCTAATTTAGTATCCTGAAAAATTGTTGTTAAGGTATATTCCAACACTGCAAACCATTACCAAAGCTAATTCTTGCACTATCCAAAGAAATATTTAACAGTATCACAGGATGGGGAGGGAAACTCACTGTGATCTATTCTGTTAGGCTTTATTTTATATGTAGATAACATGACTAGAATCCTCAGTGACCTTCAATGACGTTTAATATGTTGTATACAACTTTACTTTCAAGAATTATTACCTACTAGACTACTAATTTTACATTTTATTCAACTTGTACCAAAAATTTAAAAAAGGATACGTGAGTATCTTTTTGTGACACACGTTTTCTCCACTACTCTTTCTTGGAAGGGGTTGCTATGAAGCAACATTTAGAGAAAAATTCTTTATCCTCTTAGTTTCTGTGATGGACAATTCCAATAAGATGATCTTGAGTAGGTAATTTCTTTGCTCTGCTTAACAGCAACTTTTCCAACTGGATCCCACCCTCACTCTTTTCTTCTTTTGGAAAACATACGTCAGTTTTGACTATAATTGGCTTTATGAAGTTTACTACTTACATACATTCCTTACATAACAGAATCAAGATACATCAGCACCAAAGGGGAACGGCAAGCAAAGAATTCTTATTGATACCATCAACCATTATTGTCTGCCAAAGGGGACAAAGCCAATACTCCCAAAAGCCTTTCAGCTAAAAATGCTTAAGTGCCTCCCTCACCAAGATCACTTAAACAATAAAAATGTTTCTGGTGTGAGGGTGATGGAACAAAGCGCTGCTAATGAAAAATTATTTTGAGGGAAGAAATATTTCTAGTCAAGCTCCCCCTCTGGCTGCTTTGCATGATTTACTCTTCTGTATTCACTAAAAATAGGTTACTACCATAGCAACCCTTGCATCACCAACAAATGTTGACTCTGAACTACAGCGAAGCACACAGAATATAGAAACATAAATGTGCCCATATGCACAAATATGCGTGCAAACACAAGACAGTACAGTCTGCTATATTTCTAGCAAACAATTTTAGGCATTTTACCTTTTGCCAACAAATAAAACAATCTAGGATTTTAGCACATAAAACAAGGGTCAGTTCTCTATTAAATGAAAACCCTAAAAAGTGGTGATATAGCCATCTGTTTCAAATCACTCAAGATCTCAACACTTGCAATTTCTCAAGGAAATCCAAGGAAGGGTGTTCTCTGCTTTTTCTAAACAATAAACAAGGAAGCATTCTCAAAAGTCATATAATTATCTAAATTGGGATGATATAAAACCACTTATAAAAGACAAGTTTCATTTACCTTTATGTGCAACGTGAAATAAGTCCTCTTGCATTTTAGTAAATTCTGATGATGTTTCAGAGCCATCAGAGTAATTTTTCTCCTCTACAAAATCTATTGTAGATAAGTTTGGATTGGAAGCATGCAGTCTCATAGGGGCAGAAAAAACTGAAGGCACCTGTAAGTAGGATAGTAATTTGTGATGTTTTTATAAACAGTAAAGAAAATTTTCTTTTATTGTACCTACCTGGATTCCATGTTGGAGACAACAAAAATGAAAAAAATTTACTGTCAGTTATCAATAAGCTTTGAATGGATGGCAAATGAAACCAGAGATATAACTTTGCCCAAAGTGCCATAATGGGAGATTGACAAACTCAAGAAAACAAGCCCATTGAGAGCTGTTACATATGCTAGGTTATCTTCCCACACTTATAAGTATCTAACCACATGGCCTCTGCATGCAAATGTGCACAAAACTATCTAGGGAATTTGCAAAAATATGTACTCATAATAGAAACCAAAAAACAACCCAACAAATTAGAGAAGACTGAAAATGAGTAAAAAAACATGGCCAATGTCCTGAAGATAAAAGAACAGATTCTATTGCAGATTTTTGTGCGATATATTACCACTTAAAATATTACCACTGTGTTAGCTAACACAGGACTCTACTTAAAAAGGATTCATATTTCTTTAACTAGTCATGCCAAGAAGTGATCAATAACTAAGATTTGGAAGAAGATGGGCTCTGAAAGGACTGAAGATACCTGTAACATTCCTTTAGCCTCTTTCCCAACAACTCTGGATCGCCACCTCCTGTGTGTTCTCTTTTCCTTCTTTGGGCTTTCAAAAGGTCCAACCTTTTAACAACACACAGGACAAAAACAATAGAGGCTGCCATAAATCTAACATTGCTAAGAAATACCTCAATTCTTCAGGAATTTTTTGAATTGTAAGGGAAAGTATTTTTTGTTTTGTTTTTAAACAACAAACCTGCATAGCATTTATAGCAGGCGCTGAATATGTCCTGTGAAGAACATCCATGCTCTGTAACAGCTGGTTCATTTCCAGTAAATATGTGTGACAGTTGGAGAGGTCTGTTTGGAAGAGAGAATATTTTCAGTTGCCCTAAAGTAACAGACACACTGACATTTTTCTTTCTTTGTAGGTTAGTCCTATTTTGATTGCAGCTAACTTAAGTTATTCATTGACTAAAAGCATTAGACTTTTAGTCAGTAACAAAATGATTGTATCCTATAGTCAGATTCAAATTCAAAATGCTGAAATGCATCTATATGGTGTGTATAATGATCATATATCTTTTCCTAGACATATGCAAAAAAATGAAAATAATGTGATAATTTCTGCAGTTTGAGATTTGTCAGAGGGTAACAATGCCATAGGCATCCACACTGAATGGCGCATTCACACCTAGAGGTGAGGCACCTCTGCATCAGAGATGAAGCTTTCTGGTGGGTAGAAATTTAACAAATAAGTATCATATAGGCACTGCCAACAGGAGGAAGATCCTCATGCTCTTAGGAAAGCATGAAAGCAGAAGGTGACTTTGAAGCACAAAGACTTAGTGCTTTTTAAGTTACTAGGTTTCGGATGCTTCCCTTTTTCCAGCCTAAGGATGTTAAAATCTTACTACTAAACATGGTGTTCCCATATAAAAGAAAATGTACTGAAATGCATTGGTTCCTTGAAGAGCTGCCCACAACTGATACTCTCACATCCAAAATTACCAGTTCTTTTGCAAACAAGTGAGTAACCACTTAACCAATAATCACTTCTTTCCTTCCTCCAGTTTCAGATAAAATTCTAACAGTAATGACTACTTCATGTATAATACTTTCATTGTTAAGAAAAATTAGAGGAAATATTAGGCTACTTTCAACTTTCTTCAAATATCATTACCTCTTGAGCATTTTTCCATGTCTTCAGAAGACTGTAGCCAAGATGAAATCCTGGACTCATTACTCGAAAAAGAAAATGACAAATTACCTCCAGTTGATGTTGAATTTTGTTTGGTCAAACTGCCTGCCTGTTCCAAAGAAGAACAAGTGAATTATTAACACACAATATTTTAATGTTGTATGCACAAATTCTGACAATCAACAGTTGAGGACCATGATCATGGACAAGGACTGAAGGCATCAATTACATGAAGAGGAAAAAAGTGTATGATCTAGACTAGATATATAGTCATTGAGAACATTGCCATGATAACTAATGTAACTGCTGTCTGCAAGCAGAAAAACTCAAGGAACCATGAAAATTTGCCGAAAACTAAATTTTGAGGGAGGGCAAAGTTCTGCATAAATTAAGTCAACTTAACACAGTCTTAAGCAGCACCAAGGGAAATACAGGCTGGATATTAGGAAAAAGCTTTTTATGGAAAGAGTGATAAAGTGATAAAGACTGGAATTGTCTGCTTGGGGAGGTGATGGAGTCAGCATCCCTGGATGTGTTTAAAGAAAGACTGGATGTGGCACTCAGTGCCATGGTTGAGATGTTAGGGCATGGGTTGGACTCGATGATCTTGAAGGCCTCTTCCAACCTTGTGATTCTGTGAATTCTGTAAAACAACTGAAGTACAATATCTGAAGAGGACCCAATTCAGACATTCTGTTCCTCCTCCATGCTTCCCAAAGAAACCCCGGAGGTAACTTAGATGTAACACGCACATTTGTTAGAGCTATTTTTCAGTGTGAAAGCAAGATATCATTTAAAATTTTGACAGTAGATGTCATTTAAAATTTTACACAAGGTTGAATGACTTCAGCATGGATTTGGCTTGACATGCCTTAATACAGGGATGGTCATACACCTTATCTGAGTAAAGACTACCCTTTGACAACACCTCAGTAAACATTTCCACACTTAGTTCAATTTCAGCAGTGCCCATCATCAGATGCTTCAAGAGGTGATGGAAATTCTGCATAAGAGCTAACTGAGCAGTATTAATAGCAATTAGTATTATATTAGCAATAGTATTAATAGTAATTAAATAGCTTCCAATAGGACTAAATTTTTACCCACTACTATTACCAGTTGATTGTGGCCTATAACGCTGCTTTCCTCTCTGATGTAACTACAAATAATAGCCATTCAACTAGCTAATTATCTGTACATCTTATTAAACCTTATATATTCAGTAAGACCCAGGTCAGGAAGATGCACACACATGCTTTTTCAACATCTTGTTAATAATCAGTTTTAAACTGTTTCATCCTAGTACCATTACACAGCCATTTTACTGGTTATGAGAAGAGCTGACTAAATTGTTTGACACTTCTCTGAAGCATACAATTTACAAACTTTGTTACCCTTGCTCACTTTCTATTAGAACTCCAGTTGTACTAATTTTGAATCTATTAATAAGAAAATTAATCTACATCTCAGTCAGTTACAGCTTTCTTACTTGGCCTTTTTAAGCTTACAACATAACCTGAGTTTCAGAATAAAATGCACCATCCATGTGATGTCATTTGGTATTGTGTCAGCATGCAACAGCAGTAAGCATCAGTGAGCACACTTGTTTTTAAATTAATCAATACAGCTTATCTGGCTTATCCCTACATAAAGCTGTATGACCTTTAGTCATATACTTAGACGTAAATATATACACATACATACATATATATATAAAAATAACAATCTCAGCTTTAAAAGCACAAGTAAACTGAATTTAATGATGGGCAATTATATTGGCATTTTGTGAACCAATTCCACATTTATCCCTTCAGAAACTGACCTCATCTAACCAACTTTTCCAGAACTCATGTACATAAGTTACATGAGCATGAGGAAAGAAGGAATGGGCAAAATTCGAAGAAGCAGACAAGAGAGAGCTTATGTAGCTCCAGTTTTCATAGTTTTGCTTTGCATCAGCACAGTTAAGCTTCAGAATTCAAGAATTTCATATAAGCATATGTAGATACCTACACCTGTCTCTCAACAACAATAAAAAAAAGATGTGAAAACCAACCAGGTGTTTGTAAAAGTAAATAAAATGCAACTCAAAGTTCACTTGATATATATTTCTTAAAATAACCTAAGTGCAAGAGTGATATCAACTAATGCCAAGCTAAGGCTGGTGTGAATTGGCAGACTTCCATTAGTTTGAGCACAGCTAAGGTGATTAACTGCAGCTTAAGAACTATCCCATTCTATTTTTCACATGAAAATAAGTAGGGCTTCTTTGCAGTGCAAATCTGGATTAATAGTCTGAATTAAAGTCTTTCATGCCAATGAAGAAATGGTTAGTTTCCTGACAGTAAGCATAGATTTCAGATATGCTGTTCACACGTTGACCAGGGTTTTTTGGGGTTGAGGGCACCAGCATAAATATACCATGTCCCTTGCAATGTTCCACTTCTGCCCTTGATATTCTTCCCTCCTTCTATCCCTGCTGTCTTTCAGGAGCAAATAACTAGATGGCCACAGGAGATTTGCCATTCCCTTGCAGACACTGCCTCGGGAGAGCAGGCTGTCAGAGCCATGGAGCTGCTGGCACACGAAATGCGTGCAGGCAGCTCTGCAGAACGGCCCCGTTACCGCAGGGTGAGTTACTGCTCCTTCAGCTGCCCGCTCACACTGATCCCTCCCTCTCGGCCACAAGCAAAAAGCTGCTCAGACACATGTCTGTGTGTGCTAAAACTCATCCTCAGTTACAGGATGAAGTGAGCTGTGGGTCTTGGGGAACATGCTTACTCAGACCATGAATTAATTACAGCAGGGAAAAGAAAGCCTTAGAAAGAAGGAGAATAAGGAGGGTGTTATTGCTTAGGAGTCATTCTGGAGCTGACAGAAAGAGTTACTACATTTTAATTGTAGTAACTCAGAACAGGGGTTTTTTGATTCTCAAAAGTAACTGGTGATCCTACATTGGAGCAAAGAGCTGCTTTGGGTGAAGGTCAGCCAGTCAATGCAAAGACAGCTGAAGGCACAGAGGCTGTGTTCAGGCACAGAACACACACCATCTTCCATGAAATTGCAAAGAGGCCATTTATGGGGTTGGACTGAGAGCTTGTTGGGTCATTGGTGAAACTAATTCACAGACTTGTCCAAAAGAGAAGGACTCTGCTGAGTAGACCAGACAGACCCCATAGTCACCCACAGCACAGTCCTTGGATTAATCTGAGTAATGCTTCTGCCACAGTTAAAAATATAAATAGTAGTCCGAGTTGATGGCTTCTTGTATAATTCTTATATACTACTTAGTTAAGTAGTCAGTTTCATTCATGTAAAAGGGGAGAGGATTTATAAGCTAAAGAATATATAGCAAAATGCTAAAGAGAAAAAAATACCCAGCTTAGTACTCTTCTGTGACTAATATTCACCAGCACATATCAGACAAATGCCTAGACATGTCCTAGAAATTATGAGGATTCTAGCTCAATACACAGTTTTGAAATTCACTGTGAAAATATAATTTACCAGAGTAAAACAGCAAAAAACTACTATAAAATTTAAAAGCATCGTAAAGGAAACGACTTGGGTGTAAATCAATAAATAATAAATTTTCCTCTTGACACTTTAGAACATAACTTAAATGCCACCACAAACTTCCATTACACTTTTTATTTAATGAACACAAATTAGACTCATTTAATTCCTTATGAAAGCTCACTATTTATAAATAAAAACTATTACCTTTCTACCTGGAGAAGAATCACAGAAACCAGGGACAGAGTCCGTAGTAGTAGACACAGGGAAGAAAATATTATTGGCGTCATGAGGAAACATGGAGATTTCATTCTGACGGTACATTCTGTGATGGCGAAGTTTTGCTACCCATTCATCAAACAGCTCCTGAGACTTCACCTACACAAAATTTCAGGGTTGATGACATTCACATTCAAAATCATTAACAAGGAAATGATGGTATCTTGTGCTCATTAGACAGCTAGCCGGCTGACCTTTACTGGCAAAGTATCAGGAAAGTTTTTCGAAGGATATTCCTACCAAAATGCACACTGTATGAGCTTAGGCATGACACAGAGAATTAATCACAAGATAAAGCCAGGAAAAAAAGAAACTACAGTTAGTAATTATGCCTTCCAATGCAGAACACAATACTAGAGCAACTTAAAAATTTTAAAAACCCTTAAAATTTGAATGAACCCCCTCATTTTTAATTTATCATTTCTTAATTGCCATAGTTAAAGCTAGGTCAGTGTTTAAGTAATTACAAATAGAAATTTGATTTTGTTCATGTATTTTAAAACAATTTGTTCCACAAGTATGAATCCCCATACTTGATGACAGAAAATAGACAAGACAAGGATAAAGATACTGAAAATAAAAGTACTTGTGCAAGAAATGAAAAAAGCGCTGCTAGACATGAGTTATCTTCAAGGTTTCTGTTCAGAACAGGGTTACTAATTCTGGGCCCTGAAACAGTACAATAAGACCTCTCCAGTTATTAAGAACAAACGAATCTGATGAGACTAAGAAGTTATTAGTGTAACTGACAAAACTCATGCTATTAAAAAAAAATAAATAAATGGTCCAACCTACACAGCTAATGGCAGTAGTTTGGGAGCAAGGTTACAACAGTCTTGAAGACCTACCTTCAGGTGGTATATCTGCTCCTCTGTATCTAAATCTATACATTTTGTTGATTTTTTTACAGACATGACAGAAAGTCCAACATCAATACAGCCATGAAGTTTTCCTCTCTCTATCTGCAAAAAAGTAAAAAGTGAAAACACAATCACTCCAGATGAAAGCAAAAGGATAAATATTACTTTCTGAAGTCAGCATTTCTTCCCCTCTCAACCTACTGTTCAGAACTGCCGAAAACTCTATTCCTTGTTGCTAACAGTAGGGAATTATTGTTATTTTGGATAAAAGAGTGGTTTTACTTTATAACAGCCTCAAAGGATTTCAGTTCACTTACATCAGCTCGGCATTTAGAATACTTCAAAATCCCTCTGTCCAAAAAGAAGTATCTCTGTAAACAGAAATGTAGAGAATTAAACAAAACACACCCAAAAAGCCACACACAGAAAAATAGCACAAACACATCCTTCCCCCTTCCATTTCTTTGGAGAGCACTGTCTCTGCTTTTATGTAACCCTTTTGTCACAAAACCACACCAAGTAAGTCCCACTCAAGCTTTCAGATACACATTGCTTTCCTACCTTGTGCCAGCCTTTCAGAGGCCATTTCCTCTTTTTCAGCAAGCAGCCCTCCTGCTTCTGTGGCTCCTGGGTACAATTCATTGCTCCCCGGAGTCCTTCTACAATTTCCCAGCTGTCCTGCTTAAACAGAAAATCCAAATGTAGATCTTATTTCTTCCAAAGAACTGAATTGTTAAGAGAGATTCAAGAAGAAGAAGAAGAAGAAGAAGAAGGCTATAAGAAAAAAAGACAAAACCCAATTGATGTTGAAATACAACCAAGGATCCATCTTTACACTTCGCTATGTATCATCAGAGAGATAAGGTTCTTTTTAATTTTGATAGAAACAATATCAGTAAACAAAATATAATTTTTATGACACCATCCCTCATTGAGTGTATGTGCTTGCCAGAATTTTATATGTAACTTTTGCTGCACATACATACACACAGTGCATAACCATAGCATAGTCACAATTCAGCAAAAACCCTTCTGTCAGCAGAGACAGAAACAGCAGACAGAAGCCTATGTTAAAAGGATAGGTTTTGTACGTTATGAAGCAAAAAATAAGACACTAAAAAAGAAGACCTTTTGTCTATAAAAATGTCTTATCCATCCTCAGTAACTCAAGGATTTGTGTTTGGTGCAAATTTCAGCCTCCCTAAAGTAAAAACAATAAAGTATAAACTCCCTAAAGTAAAAATAATAAAGTAAAAATAAAAATTAAATCAAAAATCCAGGGAAGTAACTCAATTACTATGAGGGATATGACATAAATGGAAACTACATGAAAAACAGAAGTCACTCTTCATCAGAAAAAGCTAATTAAAAGCAAATCTCTCTTGTTTGCCACCAGAAACTCTTAAATGAAAGACCCTGCAGCAACAAAACAGAGAAGAGTCTAAATCTCATAGTATTTTTATAGTTTTTGCTTATGGAACAACTACAAATTACAAGGTAACATTTTTATGATCAGAAATCTCATGAATTATTTATTGCCAGGATTTGGCAGATGTAGAATTATAAATAACTGACAGGAAATGTGCTAGTACCATCTCCTTATACTTGAAAAAGATAAAGCATTCTTTAATACATAGAGTATAATAACAAAAAAGGACTAGCATGAAGCACATTAGGGAAAAGAGAACTATTCCAGGTAGGTGAGTACTCATGGTGCTCCTCGTAAGATATGTAGGAAAGTATTCCCAAAAAGAACTTGACTGGCTCAAAAAAAAACTTAAAAAGAAAAATGAAACAAAATTAAATAAAAAATCGGCAAGCGTGCTAGCCATCCTCATTTATCCATCTTCAGAATCCTTAAAATTAATCTCTATAAACCCAGTTTAGCCTCCCAACACTCATCACAAAACAGGCCACAAAGTGGAAATATGGGTCTGAGCAGCTCCTGTCGATCAACACCCTACAGACCATCCAATGAGGTTGTACTACACCAACACAAGTCAGAAGTGCAGTTTTCCTAACCAAAATTTTTATGAGGGAACACATTTTATCATATAATTCTAATTAAGAACTAACAGGAACAGGTGTGAGATTAAGAAAAATGTTGTGTTTATGGTTTTGTTTCTTTCTCCTTGAAAGTAGCCAGAAGAGCTTAGAAGCTGCTTTGCCAAAATACCAAGCAAGCTATTTCCCTTGTCTTGCCAAAATACATTAAACTGCAGTACCCAAATACAGAACTTTTCCACTGAGAATTAATCTGGTAGTAGTGAACAGTAGATTCTTTTAAATATTCTACTGTTGTACCTAATGAAAGAACTTTCTCTAGCTTTGGGATCAAGTTTTCACTGCATAAACAGAGTGTATCATTGAAAGAGTGGTCTGATTGCAGGAGACAAGCAGAAATTTGGTCTCAGTTGAGGAAGATTTACAGTATCATAGATTCACAGATCTCAGGCTGGAAGGGGAGTTACAAGATCATCTAGTTTCAATCCCTCTGCCATGGGCAGGGACATCTTCCACTAGACCAGAGCCCCATTCAACCCGGTACTGAACACTTCCATGGCTGGGGCATCCACAAGTTCTCTGAGCAACCTGCTTCAGTGGTCTCATAACTTTCACAGTAAAAAAATCTCCTAACAGCTCATCTAAATCTCCCTTCTTTCAGTTTAAGACCATTCCATAGTGTTCTATCACTATGTAAAAAAAAAAAATCAATCTGTCTTTTTTATACTCTCCGTTAAATACTCAAAAAGGCTACAAAGAGTCGCCATGGAGCCTCATCTTTCTATAAGGATAAGCTTAGAAAGAAAAGGACTCCTGAAGTGAGACAGACTCATGATACTGGATGTATGAGATGAAGAGAAAGCAATCAGCTGAGAAGTTGCTCAGCCAATTACACCTATCTGGAATATACAACATTAATAGTTTTGATCCAACTTTTTAGTACAGAATACAAAGTTCCCTGCATTACAACTCCAATTTTGCCTGGACCTCTCCTGCTACACAGACAAGGTGTCTCTCGCATTCCTGCACAGTCCTTCAGGTGAGCAAGGTGGCCTAGAATGTGCCCTCTCAAATAAAAAATGTGAAAATGGGAAGAAAAGCTGAAGTGGAAGCACTGCTTCCCCTCAAGCAGGCTTGGCAGCCTCAGGTAGAAGGCAAGTCTGCTACTCATGTCTCTACTCTAGGAACCTCACACTTCAATTGTCAGCTGTAGGTAAAGGTAGCTTAGTTGAATTAGAAATGGATTCTCGTAGTAGCTCACAGAATTAACAGTTTGGAGATCTGCTGGATACACACAAGGTGCCATGATGCATTAACAGAATCTGGTCCTCTTCTACATACATTGTTCCAGAAGAATCCAACCTTTCCCACCTGAAGAAACTCTCACATTTTTCAAAAACACTGCTTCTGTGATTGGTTTTGGATCCACTTGCTCCTCCCAGACCCTACAGATCTTGATCAGGTTTTTCCTTTGCAAGAGATTTGACACCTCACTGAATGAGGAAAAAGTGTCAGCTGGCTATTCCTGGGAGCAGCTGCAGAAGTGAAAGAAAACTGCTTACTCTCTAAAATGAAGGCAAATGAACCAGGCTGCTCGATTATCATCTCTACTCATCCCTCTGTAATAGCAGAGGAGCAAATTGGAGACAAAGGATTTCCTGAAAGCATTCAGATCATACTCCCTTTTGCTTATTCTTACCCCACAATAAGGAAGTGAAAGAGATAGCCCAAAACACGGCGCTAACTTGAAAAAAGCAACACCCCATCCCTACCCCCCCCAAAAAGACCCTAAAATTCGCAGATGAATGGCATTAACAATTCTGGCATAAGTCTGATGTCTAGATTGTTTGTGGTTTAAGACAAAAGATTTTGCATCATTACGGGCCAAAATCTACACAAACTGATCAACACTGCATTTGCTACCCAGGAAGAAATTTCACTTGAGGGTAAGGGAGGAACAAAATCTTTACTTTTCTCAGGTCCAGAGATGCTCATTTCAGATTAGCACTGAAAAATCTCCATGTACACACTCCTTGGCTCATACTTGGTCTATGGCTGAGGAACAAAATCACAGACTGGTCTTCAGAGATAAGTCCATTATTAGGTAAATGTATTAATTTTCTTGGTTTGATATAATAAAAGCCTTCCCATTTTCTGCAATATTCTGCACCATACAGCTCCTTAAGGCAAATTATTTCAGGGTAAAGTATGAAGTAATGATTCTGAATGGCTCTCACGCTGACGCTTGCAGTTGCAGCTCCCTGAACAAAACAGATGACAGTACCACACTTTCAGTGCAAAATGCAGTCAGTTGTACCAAATATTTTAAACTGCCAAAAATAGAAACCTACTTTGTGGAGGATAAGGGTTGGCATCAGCTGCAACTAAGGCATTTGTTACGGTTCATAAAATTGGCAGAAATGATTTAATTTTCTTTTATGAGGGTTTTTTTTAAACGGCTCTCCTGTCACAAAGCTTTCCCCTGGTGGATCTATTTTAGAAGTTAGTTAACAGATTTAAAAATAACTAGCACAACATACCTCCTTTTGATCACAGGTCAATTTAAATTTAAGGAAGGTCAACACCAGTTTTCATTCCTCACAAAACTGAATTTGAGTTCTGTCTCTGTGGAAGAGATCCCTTCCCATAACTGTAGCAGAGGGGAAGAGAAAAGGAAAGAACTGGGAAGTGGCAGGAGCCTCTAACTTTTCATGGGGCTTCAAAGTGAAGGTGAATTTAGTGGAAGAGGATTAACTGTTAACCTGTTCAGCTCACATGTCAGGCAGGAAGCAGGAAACAGGCAGCAAACATAGCAAAGGAAGGAGTGGATCCCTCCAAGTCCTGCAGCCCTGCTTAAGTCAACTCCTTTCTAGCACAGTGGCTCATTTTTTGCATCACAGGAGTCATGCTCCACACAAACAGCCCTCCAATATGTAACTAAACATTAGCAGACATGGCACCCTGACACTACTGTGCTTCCACATCCTCAGGGGCTTATTTGGTGCTGGCATACATCAGCAATAAAGTCTGCATGTAGGAATTCAAGAGAGACTCAGAATTCAGATCCTGCTATTTTTTGGGCAAACTTCACCCTACTCCAACTCTTCTTCCCCCTACAATTTTCAAGTCTTCTTTCTACTTAATCAGATTCAAAGGACTGCGTCAGAGCAGCAGCACAGAGAAAAGCACCTCTGAGGAAGTTCAAGCCACGAGCACAAGAGATGCAAGTGTTTGAAGGAGGAATAAGAAGCCCTTCATGGTGCTGGAATATGAAAAAAAGCATATCAAAAACATAGCATGTCACTCCCTAACCTGCACAGCACCTGGAAACTTCATTTAAACTTTCAGGATTCTATTAATAAAAAAGTATCAGTAACACTGTTACATTCCACTATCCTACCAGGATTTTGAAACAAACATCAATTAAATCCAAATAAACAAACAAAAGCTCCTGAAGGTTATTGTACATGTGGTCCTTTTTGATTAGGGGATTTTTAAAAGTTTCATACAACTTTAGATGGTTGCTGTTTTCTTAACAGAACGCCTAAAGCGTTGTCATTTAAACTAATATACAGATGGAAAGGGCAAATAAATGGTGTGAGTATGGTTCCTTACACTGGCTGTATTACATACCAGTGGTCATGTCATACTCATGTAAATCTTATTATTTAAATAACACTTAATAGACATGAACTGTTGAACAGACAATACCAAACCTTATAAATTATGGTTTTTGAAGGTAATCTCATATGGAGGATATAAAAGATAATATTACAGGAAAACAAAAAAGACATCCTGAAAGCAAGGATTTTATTGTTCAGTATACTAGAAATTCACAGCATTTCTCACAAGCACAGCACTTTAACAGTCATAAATTGTTCAGACACTTGTCTGCCTTGCCAACTGCATGAACAGGGCCAGAAGTCCTAGAAAAGCAGGTGCTGTTTCAAAACACAGCTGAGGACTCCAAAACTTTTGGAGGATTGGGATGCTCAACTCCAATTAGAATCTCTGCCTGAGGCAGCTTCAAGAGCTCCACTAAGCCAGCACTTGTACAGATAAAAGTTTATGTTGAGCACTTTGCTCATGACTTTGCAAACATGGATTGAGCACATTTAAATTTAATTCTCAGTGTGGCTACAGGTCAGCATTTCTTGCCCACAAACAAAGCTGTTTTCAGCAGCCTCACCTGATAGGTGAGGACATTATTTCAAAAGATGTGCAGACACATCTTTTGAAACTGAGATGTTTAAAGATTAACATCATCTCTGCAGAAAACAAAGCAACCTTTACATTTGGCATGTGGATGCATTGTGTTACACGAATAGTTATTCTGCTGTCTACGATTCCACAGCAACAACCAGCAAACACAGGCATTCAAAGAAGCCCTGTGTCAGGTTCATGAAAAATGAATTGTCTTTCACACATTCATGCACACCTTTGCATGGAAACTAGAAATAAACAGAGCAGTTACACAATGTTCTACCACAAAAGTAGTGCCTAACAGAAAATTTGGTATTTCAGGACGAAACCACCAAGGCCAAGATGCTACAGCAGCTCCATTTCACTATAAACACACCATACATACAATAAGATGGAAATCAAAATTCACTGTAAGCATTCCAGTTTTACACATGCTATTCTGTAATACGTGTTTGCAGCATTTGGCTCAAGATGCTGCTACTACCAAAACAAAAATAAAAAAATCTAAAAAAGAGAGAGTGAGGAAAGCAAAGAAGTGATAAAATAAAACAAGCAAGCAACAGGAAAATGAGGTTTAAGAGAACTGCAGATACCAAAGGGAAAAAGTAACAGCCAATCATAGCAAAGCTGTTATCTTAGTGAAAAAATTACCTGTCGACTTCCCTGCTTGGAGGAGCAGCTGCTAGTACTTCTTGAAGGAGACAACATTTTCTGGGATGCACCAAAGTTTTTTTCTTCACTCATGATCCAATACTATTTGTTTCACATAAGCTCACTTAGAAGAACATGAAAAGGTGATTTGGAAAATGTGTTGGAAGACTCCTCAGAGAAACACTGAAGTCATCCTTTACCCAAATGCAGTCCAGTGGCATGATCTGTATCCCATGGAAACTCCTAAAGGGGAAAAGAAAAAAAAAAAAAGCTGAGTTACCAGATGCTGTCTCTTGCTGCCATATTCTAGCATGAATCATAATAAACCCTTTGGTAACACAAGCTGAGCACATTACTTTATTTCATAAGAAAAAAACTGAACAATCACTTTAATACAAATTTGGAAGCCTCAAACAGGAGTGACATGAATTTTGGATCCTAAAAATGTTTTGATTGTTGCTATTTATTCAGAGGACAGAGTACAGTATCAAGCAGCTTTTTACAGATTCAAATTGATTTTAAAAAAATAATAAAAACACACAAAGAAAAATCATGCATATCTATATGAAATGGTCCAAAATAGATCCAAAGTGAGAGGCAAACATCCAATAAAATGTCACCAAAAATGATGATGCAATCAAGTAAATGTTTCATTTTTCTCTGTTCCTTGATAATTTAAACAACTAAGCATGGTTTCATGTTATAAGGGAAAAAAAAACCTCTCTAAATAAAAGTGTAATACCTAAAAGTAGTGAGCATGAAAACTTAGCTGCATAGAGCTATGCATGACCACTTTTACCTGGAAACAAAAATCTCTACATCAGTTGTCTCAGCAAGTGACTGGAAGAATAATTAACAGTCTGTTTAATAACAGTCTCCTTGCAGCACATGCAAATAAAAGCCATGCCAGGAACTCCCAGTGACGGAGTTTCAGCATGGGTGAAAATTGTCATGGTAACTCCATACTTTTTAAAAAAAAACAACCAACAAATAGAGGACATTACAAAAGGGTGATGCTTTCCAAAACTTGAAGTGGTTGTATAAATTGTGTATCTCTTCGAATTTTACTACCTCAAGCAAAGAATTCACAATTAGGAAGAGTCAAAGAGCAACCACTGAGAAATGTAAGGAAGGTTCCACAGAAGAGCGACTTCATCACCAAAACAGGGAGGCACTACTTCACAATTGCCTTGCTTGCACTGTCACAACAGTCCTGAGCTGGGATCACTGATTATTGAAGTTTGCCATTCATTTGTTTCTTGAAGAGGCTTAAATTCTATTCTGAGAGAAGAAGTAATTTCAGATCCCTAGTAAAACATTTGTGCATTTTAAGAATTCATTTTCCTTAAAAAACCAAAACAAATATGTCAAAAGCCACAGACAAGTAAAACCAACAAGAACACAAAATTAAAACCAGTATTAAAACCAATATTTAAACCTTTCTCCCTGTAGCTGTAGTCTGAAGCATCCAGCTTCTGAACAGAAATCTTTTCCAATCTACAGTGCTTTCTGGCAATATAATTTGCTGTAACATTTCAATCAACATGCCCTCTTTTCACCTGAAACACAATCTCTCTTTATGGCATTTACTTTACCTAGTTAGAAAAACTCTGTTACCTCCAGCACAAATCTGTGATACAGCCCCAACCTCCACAAGTGAGGTGAGAAATGAACTCTCTTGGGGCTCTTCCAGGAGTGAAGGTGAGTCAGAGCTTGGTAAATAATATTCCAGGAACCATCAGAGCTACAGAGACAGTGAGCACAATGAGGACAAAAAAACCCTCAGAACAGCAATGTGACAGCAAGGTCTAAGTGATTTGGGCCCAACACATGGACTTTAGACTGAAGTTAAGCTTGAGATTAAGAATAGTGCATTTTGAAGAAGGCATGGTCACTTTTTATCTGGAAGATAAATTTGTGTGGTATTTCATTAAGAACTAGTACTTTTAACAGGTTTAGATTTATTTCCATTTTTTTTAAAGCAGGTTAGAAGCATCTCAGGTTTTTAACTATGGAGTAAATATAAAGAATAATTTTCTTCCTCACTTGCAAGCTCCATTTAGCAAAACAGTTTAATCCTAACATCTGTATTATCAAGCAGAGGTCAAACACTCTCAACAGGAACAGAAACACTCTTCCTCCAAACTCATTGTTCATATGTCCCCTTGAAACCAGGCAACAAGTGCTTTGCTTCTGGAACACACTTTGCCCAGATAAATTCCTGTTCTCATCACTACTCTTGTTCAGAATGAGCACCTTCAGCATTCACTGGTGACTATCTGGCATTTTGACAGTGATTGGCAGAGTTCATGGCAAAGAAACAGGCTCTAATTTGCAGCAAAACGCACTGAAAACTTTTGCAGCAAAAACCACTTGGTATTATCTGCAGGACACACTAGATTTAAGATATACAATGTCCTTTGCCTGTTTGAACACAAAGCACAGCTGTTGTGATGTCCTAGAACTGTCAAGTAACTCAAAAAAACCCTAGAGGTCTCTTGGACTTCATCACAGAGAGAAGGCATATAACTGTAGGAATATTTCTATCATCACGTTTCTCGTGTGGAGTCTAAATGAACTTTAGGTTTGGCTACACTAATGTTTGAGGACAGAGCAGTGGGGTGCTTCCTCTGCAAATCTCCTGTAGGAACAAGGTTTGCACTGCAGGGCAGTCTTGGAACATGGAAATCTAATCCCTTTTGGGTTAAATGTGCTCCAGGACTGCATCCAGGGCTCAAAGCACAACATCAGACTAGAGCTAGTCCCAATGAGTCTTATGCAGGGACTGATGTTAGGTCTTCTAAGTGATTGACTACAAGGATACAGTTTTACTGCACTGCTCCACTTGGTACCATTGACGTCAGAGAGACACAGACTTATGCCACCTAAGAAAGTACTTAGGATCTCCTAGGGCAATGTCATTTGTCCTTTTGGAATCAAAAAGAGTGAGATGGGCACGCTTCCAGAATTCAAATGAGCTGAAGATGACTCACTAACTAACAAGAGGTGCTTGAACAAGGAGCAGGAGACAGGTGAGGTAAATCCAGTAGAGCGCACCTGAAGTATTTTGTCAGTCCACTTCTAAAGTTGGGCTTTTGAATTTTCCTTTGTTCCTTCAAATTAATTACTGCATGGGCTAGATGAAAGGCTTTTCTTACCAGCCCCAAAGAATTCAGGAGTGAAAAATGTGTCCTCTTTCCAAAGTGCTTTATTCTATTCTTTATTCTAGGTGTTTCCTAGTAATTTAACTTATTACCTTGAGACTTCCAGATTTGAGCATGAAAAAGTGTATGTGAATAACAATCGTGGCCCCAGCTCCTCTGTAAAAACTGTTGCGTATTCCAACAACAACTCTGTGCTCCTTTTTAAAAATTCTCTTCAAGTTTAGAAGAGAAAAAAGAAAACTGTGTCTACCTTTCAACAATAACTCACTTATTCTTCCAGGAAGGTGAGAAAACACTGATCCTGCATCCCAAGCCCTGACTGGCTTTCAGCAGTAGAGCAGTAGGGCCTCTCTAGGGCAAATGATATTTTGCATTACCTGTTTAAATTAAGGCCACCAGGTAAAAGAGCAATTACAACTTTAAAGCAAGCACAAAAAGCAGTGTTATGCTAATGAAGAGAAGATTGCAACTAAAAGTGATTTTTTAGGCTGTCATGATCCAATTGCTTCAGATTCATTAAAGTTTGCTCCTTTCCATGCCACAGGATGGCCTCAGAAATGTATTTGTTCCCACATTTTGCTGGAGCACACTTTGGTCTCCTACAAAAAGATAACTCAAAGGTGTGAGGCTGAGGCAAATCCAAATAAATTTAGGACAGTAATTTTCACAAGTGCTAAGTACTGGCCTAATTCTTTTCTATGAAGCCAACAGATGCAAAAGTAGGCCAAGAGTACCTCTGCAAATGACCTCACCCAGTGCATTTTGAAGAATTAAGAATAAATGAGTATCAAATATTAGTTAGAGCTACTACACCATGAGATGATAAACAGCACTTATCTCTACTTATCATCTGCTACTAAGAGCCTTATCATTCTACATCAATTACAGCTGATGTAAACATATGATAATATGTAAAACAGGAATAAAACTTTTTTTTAAAAAAAGTACCATCACAGGTTGTCCTCAAACCTTTAAAACTGCACAGGTTCAAGGCAGCTTTGCAGTAACGTTTTACATCTCACAACTCTGAAAACAATAAGCTTACAGTAAAATCAAAGATTTTTCACATCTTGCAAAAGAAAAGAAGTGAAATTCAGAAAAAAAATTATGCATAACTGCAGTAAAAAAAACCAACATTGTGCAACTATTTTTGCCATGGTTCTGGAGGAAAAATAAAGCCTTAACAGCTGCTTCAAAGCTGATTCAGCATTGAAGGAACACTAGAGACTTTGAGAAGCAAAACTGGAAGTGTACATCTCATTCTGCAGTCAATTAAGGTTTTTTGGATAGAAGAATAGAAACAACATAAAGTCTGATGAGAGTCAGGTGGATACAGCAAGCATGGAACCAAGCAATCCAAATCAGAGATGCAAGAAACATTGAGTGACTTTCACTGAATTAAAAAAGACTTTGTGTTGAAACCTTTGCTCTGCAGTTATTATTAAATGACATTCACTCATGTATGTCTGCCTGGATAAACAAAGCAATAGTCTTTTCCCAGTATTGCTTTCATGTCTCTCTTTGTTATAGTTCAATTTGCTGCTTTAATCTATCCCAGTGTCTCATCTGGCTCAAAATAGTAAAGAATTATTTATAGACTACAGATACACCATGTACAACTATTTGAGATATCTTTTCAAGGCAGGTATTTGCTGTTCCTCAATTATACTAAGATCCACACTACTGAAGGTCAAAGCACATAAATCCTGTTCTGTTACTAACTATTCTCTTTACTAAAGAAAACTTGCAGAAACAAACACAAAGCAGTTTAAAACAACTCTTGCTGATAGGTTATTAAACCTATATTTGAAAGCAAAAGTTCAAACAGCTTAGGGAGACTAACAATAACAGGAAGCATTTCAGAACTGCCTTCCATCAGATAGGTGCTCACCCAAATCACAGCTTCTCTTGAGAAGATGTTTTCATCAGACATGAAAACATACTACTCTGAAGTAGTCTGTGATGCAAAGAAACAGTTCCATCTAGCCTCTCTCTTTAAGGAGGCTTTTGTAGCAATTTAATCATGCTATGTCAGTCACCCAAAAGAGGAAAATTTAGTTCAAAGAAAACTCTCCTAATTGTCTAATCAAGAGACAGACAGAGAAAAATGAAAAGCTAGACAACCATATTGCATTTAACAAGAGTTTGCTTATCATGTAGAATGTTCAACACTTGATGAAAGAAAATCCTCTATGTTCCAGTGCACAGAAAGCAAAAAAACTCCAAAATCACAAAAAACTGAAAACAAACCACAATACAAAACCCCAGAAACAATCCAGTAGAATACATCAAAGAACATGCTTCGATGTAAAGTCTAGACTTTCCTGCAGCAAAGCAAATATTTGCTGCTTCACCAAACCTTGGGGCAGATAATTCAATCCTTACATTATAAAAATCTTATATAAATTTAGAAATAGGTCATTCAGCATCCTGAAATACAAGTACATATAAAAATACCACCTTTTCCTCACATCTGCCAAAGATACTGACTATAATACTGCACATGACATGATTCATTTAAAATGCACACTCTTGACACTTCCATCCCTCCCAGGAGATCTGAGATAGATTGCACTTGTACCAAAAACCCAAACTAACCAGGCATATAAACTAGACAGACACGTTAAAAGTCCTGGTGATGAGCGGTACAGAAAATACATGCTGTAATGGCAGTATTTGCACAGTAATTAGTACCTTTTCCACCCAACTTTCAATCACAGTAGAGAATCATAACTAACAGGTCTAACCCAACTCACAGCCAGGTCCTAAATAATTAACAGTCTTCTTCTCTCCCTTCCCCTTTCAGAAAGGCTCTTGCCTAGGGCTTGCCTGGCAGCTCAGGGCTCCCTATCCCGACTGAGGGGGCCACACACGCCCCTTCCAGCTCTTGGCATGGCTGAACACTTGACCAATAAGCCAAAAGCTGGGGGAACACAAGAAACAATTTGTGACCCAGTAGAAGAGGGGTCCACAGTCTCCCTACCAAGAAGGTGGAGCACAAAACAGCTCCTGAGCTGTGACCAAACCCTGGGCTGGGAGCAGGTACATGGCACAGAGCAGCACTAATGAGGTAGGCTATCAAAGACTGCTCCAAAAACAACCCAGGAGCAGGTCTGTTTGCACTGAACTGCTGCTTAGCTAGGGAAAACCTTACAAAAGACTATCAGTCAATAGAAGAGAGAGAGAGAGAGAGAGAAGCTTATTATCATTTTCAGTAAGGAAAATAACAGGTACATGGTATCATTTTGCAGTCTATACTAAAACCTTGGAAAGGCCCATCTCTTAGTGATAATATCCCTGAGTAGGAAACATTTGGCAGGAGCTTGGTTGTCTTTCATTTTTCTGCTCTTACTACTTAAAGCTTTGCTTTGTTCACTAAAACAAAGATATTTCACTGTGCCCTGAGGCTTATTCCTTTTCAAAACTGCAGTCATTATTGCTAAAGTGTTACTGAAATACACAGTTTGTTGTTCCGGATTCGATTTTGATAGGCACAATGGAAATATCTGTCAGTCTGCCAGCATATAGTAATTCTAGATCTTAAGACAGAACTGCCTGCACATCAAGAAAAAGACATCACTTTTCTGTCAAATCATTGAAGCATTGGTTTAACTTTGAATCAGAATGGCTCTTTATGACATGATGAACTGCATACATCTATCATGGTCAACATAAACCAATATATTTTATTAAACCAGATGACATAATTGGTTTAACTATGGAGAAAGAAACCCAAACCCAGCCACCTCTGGTTTCAAATAGAGCAGCAAATAGAAATACTGGAAGAGTTTTGGTGGCCTAGGAATGATCCTCACCAAAGTCTGAAGAAAAACATCATGAGGGTGCTATGAGCAGCAAACACAATACATATTCTTTATCTTATGCAGGAGAACTAGACGTGTTCAGTAAAGAGTGGCAGGATCCAACAAACCGGCTTTGTCCTCTTTGATATGATATTTTACCTTTCACACTTTGGCATCATCTACTTTCTTAAAAACAAACAAACAAAAACATGCAAAAAACCAAAAAAAAAAACCCCACCAAACTAATCAAACAAAAATTTTGATCCCCCTCTGAGAAATCTGTTTTTCCATGATATACTGGAATTGTTCTTTGTCCTGTATATCACTATTTCCTAAAAGAAAAAAGGTACAAAGGAAGCAGCCCTTCCCTTTAAGGATGTTTAGTATTTTTCCTTTGTAAGCAGGCTGATTACCTCTAAATTTAAATCTTATTAACTTTAATCACTGTGGTAATAGGACTCTCTTCTGCCCAGGAAGCATAGAAAATAATGTACACATTTTATAAAGCGCAATGATGTCAAGCTATAAAAATGTGGTATTTCTTTTTGATCAACTTAATGTATCTTTAGAGGCTTCTGTCTCTAAGTCCACTCCAGGACACCTTTTTCCGTGTACTTTACAATATTAGTACTTATATATGTAGCACTACAGATTTCTTTTAAATATTACATAGTTGGTTTTTTGGGGTTTTTTACAGAAGATCTTTCATATTAAGAGAGCTTGAAGCCATAAAAGATGTGTGTAGTGTTCTGAACAAGGGCAGGTAGTAGTTAGCAGATTAGTGCTAACTCTTTCTAACACCACCTTAGGTGAGAGACCACTAATTTCTTGACATTGTGTTTCTAAACACACAGTGTGGAAACAAGCATCAACACATTGGAAATGTATGGTAGGAAATAATAATATATAGAATACATATATATAAAATAAGCTATATATATAATAATATATGCAACAATAATACAAAAAGTATCTTGAGGACAATTAGTACTACAAATGCTAAGTAATTTTATTATTAATGCAAAATTATTTTATTAATATTGCTAAAAGGTAAGAGTTTGTTAATTCCAAGTTTTAAATTAAAAAAAAAAATCAAAAGCCAGGATGAAGGAAAACAGTATATAGAGAACCATATAGTCATCAAATGGCTTAGGTGCTTAGGCTCAAAATGACCTTAAAGATCACCCAGTTCCAACCCCCTGCCAGGGGCAGGGACACCTTCACTAGACCAGGTTGCTCAGAGCTTCCTCCAGCCTGGCATTGAACACTGCTGGGGTTGGAACACACACAGTTTCTCAGGGCAACCTCTGCCAGTGCCTCACCACCCTCTCAGTAAAGAATTTCTTTTTAATATCTAATCTAAATCGCTCACAGAAATATGTTCGTCGTAAATACAAATTAGAACTGTTAGAGCTTTAGCAGGAGCTCTTCCAGGACAGACAGGATGCCTGCAGCTGTCCTTTTGCCTGGAAACAGACCACCCACATCCATGTATGCAGGTGACAGGAACCATGAGTCACAGATGCCATGAACCACACTCTTGGAAGATTCCAGATCACATCTGGTCTTAAATCCATTCATATTTATGTTTGCAATGAACCCCTTGACAATGGGAACCAGGAAAGTATCAAGTTTTCTGCAACATTATCTTCATGGCATAGGGAAAAGATGAACTGAAAGAGACCTAGAAGCAGAGAGATGCAAGATGTGGGAATCCAGATTATAAATCTGAATGACTACATGCAATGTTTTGCCTAATTAATAAGAAATGGGAAAGTATCAATCACAACAGCTGGGTCAGACCAAAAAAGATGCAGGCCACAAATCAGTGAGGGTCTCTGACTGGTTAACAGGGCAGCTCTTGAACAGGAAAGAACCATAAAAGGGATTCTCTCCCCACCTCAAATGATACAATCCCACCACCATGTCCTCAAGTTCTGAAATGCTGGAGGGGAAGACAAATCCAACCAGGGTTACCCCAGAGGCTCAACTTGGATAGAGTTGGTAAAGGAACTTTTACCCTTGAAAAGGGAAGAAACTAAACACAAAGCTGCAATAGTTTCAAACCTGTATTTGGGAAGATCAGAAGGTCCATCTCAGAGCGAGTGACTTCATGTCACATCTCACCCTGCCTCTGCCTAGCTACAAGTGTACAAAATCTAAAAGCCAGTTCAGAGATTAGCCAAAAAAGGAAAACTGTTAAAAATGTAACTATTACAGATAGCCCAGAACAAGGAAGACCCAAAGAACTTTAATGCAGTAAGTTTGTTTAAACAAGTCCGCTACAGTATCACATCCCAATGCAAAAATATGACCTGCCTCCAGCAACAGAGCTCAGAGTTAATACAAAGCTGCTGAGAACTTTTATGGGTCTCAGTAGCAGTTCAGTGCCTCCATTGACAGGTCAGAGCTCAAATTCATATTCATTTTTGAACTGGCAAAGGAATTAAAGAAATTCTTGCTCCCATGCAATTCGTTATTGTCCTTTCCTGGAGATCAGTAGTTTCCCTGGCAATAAATAAATTAATTAAAAAAAAAATAAAATCACTGGAACCCTCCCTGACCCACTTCAGTAGAGGAGGACGATTTTTGTCACAGCAAGTAGTTCACACACTTTGCTTTGGGATGGTCATCATCAGCTGGTGGCCGAGAAAGTGAAAGCAGTGTTATATTCAATTGATCAAGACAATTCTGAACAAGATACTCTGTCCCTAATTTTACATTTAGATTCAGGTTTGCACAAGCTAGCAGCTATCTATTTGAATTTAATTAAAAACAAATTAAATTCCTCGTGATTAAAAAAAAACTTTAGCTATGCTCTCATTCTCAAGTATTTTTAGAGGTTTAAAAGATGGAAGGTTTTAATTAGGATGCCTCAGCAATATGAAAGAATGAATAATTTACACAGAACTTGATCTGAGCTCAATGAAAGGGTGGTACAACTAAAGAATCCATATTTTTTATTTCTTAGCAGTATATAATTTTTCAGTTCAGCTCTAGTCACTGCAAGCAGGCCATAGAGATGGTAGACAACAACATGAAGAGTTTTCTAGTATGTACAGTCCAACATTTTGATTGCTCCATAGCATTCTTGAGGTTGGTTATACTTGAACAGCAACTAACAAGCTGGATTTTAATTATAGGCTATAAACCAGCAATAAACAGAAGTTTCCACAAGCGATGTAGATTCCCCTTAAACATCTTAACATTAAAAGAGTTCCACCAGTCTTTGTCTTCTCTCTCTCTCTACTTTCCTTCCAATCCTTCATCAGTTTTGTGTTAGCTTTTAATCTGCTGGCATATGGCACTGGCTTTGCTAGATCATCAGGACTCACAACACAGAAATAAATCAAATCTGTGGTTAATTATGGATAGTGCATGAAGTGAATTGTGATAATACTTAAAAAGTCTTATTTCATATAACTTTCTTGATGAATTCTGAAAAGGAAAGTGGAACAAAGCAATTTCTTAGAGGAAGACACTAAAAATTTTGGGTTTTTTAAATAAAAATGTCTAAAATGGCTAAATAACAATATATGAAGTTGCAGGAAACATAATACCAAAGATTATTTTCTTAACACATGGCACTCACGCCTACTTCACCCATGCTGACCTACATTTTTTTTTTCTTAACTTTTACTAATAGTAATCTTTCATTGAATGTGGTTTTTTTACAATTTTGCACCCAGTGATACTTTTAGCATTAAAGGCTTGAGAAACTTATTCAAGAACATATTTCTAACATTGTAAAATATAGAATGCATAAAAGAGGAAAGCACCTTTGCAAAGTCCAGGACACCAAATTTCACTTGTGACATAAAATTGTGTTCTCAAAGGCTGTTCAATATTGAAACTTTATGCACAAAATTTTCATCCGGCCTTGACCAGAAAACACAACATTTGCAGACATTAAAGCATTGTCACAACTCACACTGTCTTGTAGAAAAAAATACACCTGTGCAATACAGGCAGGTAAAACAGAACCACTGAATTGATTTTCATTATTTTGTTCTATATGTTTAATTGGGAAAAGGTAGAAAAATTAAATGCAGGTAGAAAATGAGGAGCTGGAGGAGAAATGTGAAAAAAATTTACAGTGAATGGTAATCTAAGTAAAACAACCCCTCCGATTTCCATATAAAACGGCATCCAATTATTTCTCCTAAAATATAGTTTTTGAGATCACATCATAAAAATATGTAAAAAAACCCCAAGCATTTTTAGTGTTGCTACACCAAAATAACAAGAATTTACATGGAACATCACATTAAAAATAAATCTGGGAAAGACCAATGGCAGTTGGAAAGATGACATTTGGAGAAGTTACATTATCAGCATTTGAAGTTTGACAGTCTTCTCTTCCGTACTCAAAAACCAAGAAAATCAATCCACGTTTCTGCTCTAGCTGCAAACAAACAAGGTGGCCATGGGAGCTGGCAGAGCCCCAGCTCCTATTCAGATTCTTCTCAAACCTGTTGACTCACCTGACTGCTTACCAGCCCCACAAAAGCCCTCATTATAATGATTTTCCAGAGTAGGACACTCACACCAACAGTGAGAATAATAAAAGAGGTGTTGTTGAAACCCTTCTCATATGGTTCTCAGGCGTTCTCACTTATTCTCTAGCGTGATTTTACAATAACCATTTAGGCCGATCACAGTGAGGATGATCACAGCTTCCAGTCAGTGCTAAACTATAAAACACAGTGACAAAACAAGCAGGATCTCGTGCCACACTCCAGTATCATTTGCATCACAAGAGATGATTTTAGGAACAGATTGTTAATCATGTTGAATGTGTGTCGCCCTTTTAAAAGGTGAAAGAAAATACAGTACAGCACAAAACATTTCTTGAGGACATGGTGCTGAACTGGTCATTTTGGCCAACTGAATTAAAATACTACTAGAGCCACATAACAGTTCATTTATGAAGTGCATACATAAAAACGTAAATAATTGATATTTGTGTCAAGCATAAACAGTTATTGAAGTACTTGGAGAAAAATACTCTGATCCTTCTCCTTTTGTTTTTCACATTTTATGGGACAAATGGTACTCACATGCCAGGCTCTGAACAGCATCCAGTGAAAGCTGATTGCATCTTCGTGCTTCCTAAATCAGCCACCCCAAACTGAAGTTCATTTAGACCCAAAACTGCAGTAAAAGCTTTCACACCTCACATTTTTCTTTCACATAAATTATAGCATTCCCAGAAATACAAATTTTGACCTATTAGTGCAATCTATTCAAAATTTCAATATTATTCCCGAAACTGGAATGTAAATTTGCTTCTACTCCCCATGGCATTCAGCAATGAATTTTCAAGTCTGTCATTTATTCTTACAGATTGTCCACAGAAATCCAGAATACAGTGCTTTAAAATAATTTAAGCTTCCAATTAATGCTGCTGCCTTCTGCAGAGGAATCTGACTTTGTATTAAATTTGTCTGGGGACTTCACTAGTTGCTCAGAGTTCACATCACCTGTTACCAATCTGAACAGCTCTGTTTCTCTCTGTCTTCCTCTCTGCCCCATTCCCCAAGCCTGGGTTACTTTTCTGGAGCTAGGTGAGGACATGGAAAAAGCATTAGGCACTTGGAAGTTAAAACCTGCAGCTTAACCACCTTACACAGTAAATCTAAGAAGCTTAAACTCACCAACAAGTGCAGGAATTGTCAAGTTGGATGTTATGCATTAAGCATGAGAAAGCAAATACATGTGACAAATGCATTACATCCCCTGTGAACATAATGATTCTCAGCTAATGTATCTAAATTAAGTCACACATTAGTTATGTCTGAAGAAAGCAGAGTGACAATCAACATTTTGTACATAAACAGTCACTGTTTTTTAGATTCAGACCCACTTTCAGGGATACTGCAGACCTGACTTTTCTTCAGCTGAGGAAGCAGAGAGATGTTAGTTCAACAACATTAATGAGCCCTCGTGTGCCATGGACAGAAACAGGGTATTTCACGGGGAGAAAATTAAGTAAATCAGGCGAAAGCAAACAGTTCAAACTGAGTTGCCACAATTTATCCAAAACCACTAAACAGCCTCCCATTTGATCTTCCTTTTAACATACTGAACCAGAACTTCTTTGCTACTGCTAACTTAAATAAGTAGCAACAATGCTAGTTTTCACAATCATTTCAGAATACTCTGAAATTCAAACCATGCAGTTATATGAATGCTATTGTGATAGCAATAAAATATTCTTTATAAAGGAAAATACATCATCCTTACCCTGCACTTTCCATCATGTTATCCCTTGTTCAATCCAGGCTAATGAGAGGAATTTTACTAATTGTCATTTGTGGCAGTAGCAGCTTGATGCCACAAGGCCAAAAGGCAACTAAAGGTCACTGCCTATTAGATTACACCAGACTGATGGCAGTACATTTGGAAGCAAAGGCAGAAGCCCCTGAGCTCTGATTCACTGCAGAGACTCAGATCTGGACATTTCACTCAGCATCTGCATAGCTGGGCCTTCTGAGCTGGCCCCTGTACTCAGATCAGTCAGCCTGCCACCTGCCTCAGATGGACACTCAGGGGGACTGCAGCCTTCCTCTACCAAACAAACCTTTGGCAGTCCTGTTCCATTTACCAGGCTGAGAACTGCTGCTGTGCTTTCCATGGCAAACCCCATAATTCCTGCTGATCATAAAACTGTTTTGTTTCCAATACCTATGCAAATTAAAGGCATATTGATATTCATGTTTTCTATTTGTGCATCTGAAGTGATACTAGCACGTTGTTCAAGTGTTAATGATCCCTCTTTAATCAAGTCTTAATAGGCATATTTATTTTTTCTATGGCAATGCCTTTGTGTTTTAAATGCACACATCACATCGAGTGCATTACAGTCAGATTTCTGGGCTATAAGTTAAATGAAATGTGATGCGTGGTTATGTAACTGAAAAAACCGTGAATTTATCTTCCCACAGGTGACAACTGAATCACAGAATATTCTTAGTTGGAAGGGACCCACAAAGATCATTGAGTCCAACTCTTCAGTGAATAGCCTGTACAGCACAGCTGGAGCATCCTACACAGAGCCAGACATCCAGGCAAAAGATGGTATATTAGTGGTTCCTTTTTTCTTACAAGGTACTACTAAAAGGGCCTCCAGCTTAAATCCCATTTCATAAGTACTCCACAAATTCTGTGACCCCACAGGGGACTCATGCTGGAGTGGCTGATGATTAACTACAGCCCATGGAAAGGAGGAATTCTTGGAGGAGTGTCTCCCATGAGAGGGACCCGACACTGGAGCAGGGCAGGAGAGGGAGGAGTCTTTCCCCTAAAGAGAGAAGAGCAGCAGAGACAACATGAAATGATGTGACTACAGCCCTCATTCCCCCACTCCCTGTTCACTGGGAGGGAGGAAGTAGATTTGGAGGTTGAGCCTGGAAAGAAGGGAGGGGTGAAGGGAAGGTGTTATAAGATTTGGATTTCTCATTACCCTATATTTGACAGGCACTAAGTTACATTAATTTCCCTCAGTCAAGACTGTTTTGCCATGAGAGCAATTTCAGTGATCTTTCTGTGCCCTTATCTGTTTTGCCATGAGAGCAATTTCTGAGTGATCTTTCTGCGCCCTTATCTTGACCCATGAGCCTTTCATTACTTTTTCTCAGCCCCATCCAGCTGAGGGGAGTGACAGAGTGGCTTAGGTGGGCACCTGGTGTCAACCCACCACATACCCATTGTGGCAGTCCCTGCACCTTGGTTACCTGCACTTCTTTACCAAGGACTTTGCAAACAGAGGAGAGACTGAGATTTCACAACTTGCAAAGGAAGCACACTGCAGCAGGAGATGCTGAATCATGCCCTTAACAGCTGTTACTTAGCTATCACCACCTCTTAATTAGTGGTTTCTTTTAGATTTCCTCAATAGTTATGTGGCACTGAAAAAAAACACAAAGCAACAAAAAGAGGGAAAAAAGCCAACCCAACAAACAAAAAACCCAGACAATTCAAGCTCAAAACATAAACCATATGTAAAAATGTTAAAGGTGAAGCATAAGCTATAATTTAGCAAGATAGAACAAACAGCCAACTACAGGCACAGAAAATGTTTATTTTATACTACACTCAAAAGAAATCAAAATCCATTGAACTTTTAAGTTCTAGGTTTTGCAGCCGGTCTCACTCCATACAGTGGAAAATCCAATTTCCTTTGGAGTTCCAAAGCTCGAGCTAAACAATGAATGCTTTTTCCATTTCTCCTGAAACAAAGGTTTTCCCTCAAAATCTGCTGGCCAGATGCTGAATGGTATTAAGGGTAAAACTATAAATTAACTTTTCTTAAGGTACATTTTACTTTGCTAACCACCTATTACTATGAGTTTGTCCAGTGGTGGCAAAAATAAAACCAGGCAGGGAGTGGCACATGACTCATCCCAATGTGTTAAAAACAACAATAGCAGTTTCAATCTTTAGAAGCAAAGAAATGTTGCCCAATAAAACCTGGCATTAAAAAAATCACACACAAAGGGACAGGGCCATTCTCCAGTCCTCCTTGTCATTCTCATCACCAACTCCATCACCAAATTTGTGTCTCAACCAGAAACACAGAGTTTTTTCATGGTCACCATAGTGAGTACTGCTGCCTCTGGACCATTAATGCAGCTGAGAGTTTCTACCTTTCAGCTAATGTAAGAGCCCTCCAAAATTAAAATTATTTCTTTTTGTAGCATTTGACAGCTTGTTAGAAGTTCCAAACAAATGCTGTGCTATAGAAAGACTGGTGTCAACATTTTGATTAATCCTTTATTATTAGACTTCTGAAGTAGAATAATAAAGTTGAGTTTGATTTTTTCTGGAAGTATAATTCCTCCTGTTTAAAATAAAGTACAGCTTGAAGTACATTTAAGCACACCTGTGGACAGCCATCAAGTTTTTGAGATATTTAAGCACTGGAAGTAAAAAACTCCAGGGCACAAAAATACCACAGACAAAACTTAAGGGGGAAAAAAGATAATTTTTGCTACTTTGCAAAAAGTAAGCTTCATATGAAAACTGATCTTGGATCAAAACCTTCCTTTTCTTTAATAACTTGCCATCCTCCAAAATACAGCAGCAGGGCCCAGGTCTCCTCCAGACCTGGAGACAGAGAAGTCAACTGGACTTCTCTCAAGGGAAGAGCAGTGAAAGTCACAGTAAAACACACTGCTGCACTGAAGGCTTCTTAAAGCTTTTTTATCATTTTATCATCAATTTATTTTCATCATTGCTCTGATGCTTACTATTGTGTCAATGTGTTTTGCTCCCTGTCAGGTAACACCTTTCCTGCTTTTCTCTCAGAATGTTAATGTTCTTGAAACATAAGTTGATGTGAGAATGTACTTCTATTCAGAGAAGTTCTTGCTGTGGTTTGGTCACTAAAAAGCATGTGTCTCCACAATAGACATTTTGTGAGTGAGATGCATAAAGCTGGGTAAGTTTAAAAAACTCATTAAAAAAATACTGCACATTTTACATTTTCATAAAAAAATCTCAGTTTATTCATCACTATTGATACACTTCATCAGGTTTGACCACTTTTCGTCCCTCATAGAGTTTGATAAGAAGTGCAACAAAAAATCTACATTACATTCTTCAGCAAGCACACAAGGATAAAATAAGATTAAGACATTAATATAACAGAAGCCCACTGACTGAAATTGAAGAAGCCACTGAACTTTATACACATAGCTCAAAACAATTATACTGTTAACACTGTACTCAGCCTTTAAAGTAATCTTTATTTCTCCTTGAGAAGTAACTACTTCAATAATCATGGCATTTTTCTGCTTAGTAGGAAGTTTCTTCCAACCTGAAGAAACAATGCCATTTTCATCTTGTCTTCAAATGCCTGGTGCTATGAGAACCTGCCTTATGAATTAAAACAAGAATATGACCTTTTCTCTGAAGCAAATTTGAGTATAAGGTGTATAAACTAGGAAATAGTGAATAAGCAACAGCCACTAGAGGCCAAAGCCATACCTTATTCACTATTAGACATGGCAGGATTGGGGATTCAGTCTCATCCTCATTACCTCTCTAAAGGAGCTCACCAACAGCTGCAACGTTCTCTTCCACTCTCCTGCAATTTGCTTGCACACAAAACCTTTGCTTGCTGTGGCACAACTGGGAAGAGGGGCCCTGAAGCTATACAACTACACAGCTGTTGGTCTTCATTTCTAAGGCCACCTTTGAAACATGACAAATGTTCTGATGTATCTGTGGCTTTATTTCTATTCTCCAGCTGGTAGACAAATAAAGAAACTACCAGAGGTTACACAAGGAAAGGCAGGAAAAAATTACCCCATGTTTTTCAAAAAGATAAGGTAATTAGGCAGAAGCACGCATTCAAGCATATACAGAAAGACAGAGATGGCCTCTTAGAGCTACTCTTAAAAGAAGAGAACAGTTCTTTTGGCTTCTCCAAGCAAAAAAATTATGTACATCACAGGACTGAGTTCATGAAAAGTGTATGCTTCTGCTCAGTGAGAGTGTGATCACAACATTTTCTCTGGTAAGAATAAGGATTATCTGTATCACTTTCTGTAAGCAAAATTCAGAATCTCACTTTGTAAAATCTTCACTGTAATGTCAGTAAGAAGGCAACTTGTTCCCATTGCTAAAATGGGAAGGGTGACCCAAGCTGATTGTCTCTGGCAGTTGCTACTTTTCTCTGCATCTAAGCGTAAGGAATCTAAAGTTTCCATAACATAAGACAGGACTCATGATCTTCTAAGTTACTTTAGGCTATGCTAATTAGCTATTTCAAGCACTTAGAGTTCATAGTCTCTGTCAAAGTAGGAAGAAGTAACCTCTAAAAAGACCTGGCTTTTCCTGTGTGTGGCATACTCTGTCCCCCATCCAGGGAGAACGGCCTGTCACCGTGGCAGCACAAAGCCAGGGAGTTCACAACTTTGTCCTAGCACCTCAAACCAAACATTAGCCTGACACATTTGGCATTTACAAGCAACAATTTGCCCTAAAAGATGCATGTAAATGATAAATAATATCATACTGTATTAATAAAACTGTGCCTGTATACTTCAGCCAGCTTTAAGTAATTTCACAAATGCTTATTTTCAAATGAAACAATACCTAAAAATGACTTCATTCAGAGATCATATAAAGTCAGCAGTCTGATTATTGCAAACAGTTCCTCTGTCTAAGCAGGTGTTTTCTGTTTTAGATCAAAATATCTATGACTAAAACTAAAAAATAAAAATTATGCTTACAAGAGTAACCTGCTTATTCACCCCTCCCAACCACCAATGCTATCCATGATACAAATAACACAACTAATTTGTTTCAAGAGCAACTAGTAAGACAAGAAGTTAACAAACAGCCTTTTTCTTCCCTTCTACACTTTTTGTTTGCAGGAGGTTTACCTGTGCTACTATTCACTGGACAAGTTAATATAAATATTTATAGCTAATTCCAAAAGAAACACATCTGAAAGAAGTGGTTTAAATTTATAATCATGAGCTTGTACACAAAAGCTAAGGTTATACATTAGTTATGTTTGCATTTACAAGCATAAGCATGCTAAGATTTGGCCTCTTTTTCCTTCAGAAAAAGTACCAAATGACATATTTTAACACAAAGTTTTGTTCTGTATGAAGAGTTTTTCATATAAGACTATTAGTAAAAAGCCAGCAGACAGCACTCAACTGCCCACATTCAGCTTAGTAAGTAAAATTAAATACCTTTCACAAGTGAGATAAAACCAAATAGTCAATGTAAATAACATTTGTACCAAAGAACCCAGCTTGGAATTTTAGGTTGGCAAAACTAACATAAAATACCAATGAAGACCAGAATACACAAGGATTCCATGAAGTGTCTTTTTAAAAGTTTATGCGGACTGAGGATCTTTTCTTTCACTGTATTTTCCTACATTCAGGAGAGCAGCAAAGAATTCTTCTAAAGTCTCAGTGACATATGGAAGTAAAAGCCACAGATTCAATTTTCAAACTTGTAAAAATGAATTTAAGATAGCCACTTAAAGATGAATTCACTTTGAGCACCAGCTACTGTTTCTTTCCTTTTTCAAAAGATACAGAGCTATTCAGTGAAATTATAGCATGTGTTAATGTGAGATTTAATGTATCCCAAAAAGCAGGGTGTTACAAAGTATTTATGCATTCCAAGAACATATACCAACAGGATTGTACAGCATCAGTATGAAAATGGAAGTACTATTGTTAAGATAAATCCCAATTCTCATTTCAGTCTCCTACTGTCGCTATTAGAGGAGCAATGAAAAATTCCCTTCTTGTACCTGTTCAAATGCTGTCATTTTTTAATCTCTGTAAATTTACCACCCTTGCTATCAAAGTTGCCTTTCTATGGGGAACACTAGAAAGATTAGGACAGGCAGATATGATCTTGACCAGAGTTTTTCACAGGTTTCCTGCATGACTCCATGTGAAGTCAAACATATCTGTTCCACAAGAACCCCCTCTGTAAATAAAATTGCTGCGTGTTGCACACTGGGGTGGGGCAGGTCTGTGTTCATTTCTGCCTTATACAGAAATGTTTTGAAAGTCAATAGGCAATCACAAAACTTTAGTTTGCTACTTAAACATAAAAATTCCCAACTTTATCAGCAAATTGTTTTGTAGCAGTGTCGATAAACTCCACTATCTTCATAGGTAACCGGGCACCTCCCATTGGAGCAGTATGGCAGTACCTAACAGAAATAACCAAATGAAAGCATTTTCAACTCCTTGCTCTCCTCCACTGACACATTTACAGCTTCTAATTTAGAGAAGCTGACAACATATGTGGTTTTTAATGTGCTTTGTAGCAGTCACATCTAGCAAAGATTCAGTCCTTGTGCCTGCTCCATACTTCACTTCTCGTGAGTCATCTCCAGCTTTTCAGAGGAAAGCAAGTTCCTACTGGGCATCATAGAGCTAGCAATACCTTTTACATGCTCACAAGAGAAACAGAGATTCAGCCTAAAAATTCACCAAGTCTAAAGCAGTGATTAAGCCTACAAAAACACAGGTGCAAGTACAATAAGAAATTAGTGCAAACAGCAGTGCTACATTCTGGTTTACAATTATAAGATCCATGTAAGTCTATCAAGACAGACTTTAAAAACGTCATTTTATATACAGGACTGTAAGAACTGCACAGCTCAGAACACCTAGCCTTCCAGAACGGCAATCAAATATGTAAATTACATGCACATGAGGCCTATAACATCCTCACCATCCTATGTGCTCTAAAATACTAATCTAGTCCCAACAGGTTTAAAAGGACAAGAATATATATATTTATACACATAGGAACATATACAAACATTAAAAAGTTGAAATGCAGCACAAGCAGCTAGCCAGAAAGTTCAAATATGTTATCAATGTTCCTACACCGAAAGAGAAATTGTTAAATATTCAGAATGCCTTGTGACTACATTTACATACTATTAGAGAAGATAAAATGCCACAAGTGCCAAGACTGGAAATATGACTCAGGGCAGAATTTTCTCCTAATGCTAAATCTCACAACTGGTGAACACTCGAGCAAAAAACCCACCAGCAGGACAAGAAGTTTTTCACTGTCACTGATAACAATCTCAACCTTGTCCAAGTCCTGTATTTGGCTGCAGTCTAAAGAGAACATTTCAGAAGGACACACAAACCACACAGTCCAATGGTGCAACGACTGAGAGCCCCCATTCCTGACTCCGTGTGTGATCAGCTGAAACCCCAAAGCCTTAGACTGAAGGGAGCCCAAACACAGTACAACCCAACAAATGGTATTTTTTCTCCTTTTCCCTTAAAAGCAACACTGCTTTGAGGTATTTCTCAACAATTACCCTTGTCTCAGCAGAATAAAAGGTTAGCACAACTTTAGGTTTACCTATTCTATTTCCTTGTTACTGCCTTCTGTTCTTCAAGACATCTATCTAAGCATAAAGTCTTATCCCAAAAGGGGATAAGACTGAACTGCTGCCCCTTCACAGCTACAGTGTAGTCCTCTCCCATTCCCCATGGACTGAGTGATTCTTCATGCCAGGAAGCTTCTCACACATCTTCTTTGATCATGCTCTCTAGGCTAAAACAGGCTCCACACCAATTCAACCTCTGCTTTCCCAGAGAAGAGGAAGAACACAGCCCTAGAAGGAGGGCAACACAGCCATGTCAGAAGGATGACTGACTTACAGTGAGTGGGTAGTATCACTGCCACTAGGAAGAACCCAAATCTCTTCTCTTACAGAAGTGAAAATATGAGCTATTACCATTAGGCAAGATGTGGTAAGCTCACACGAGTCTTGTGTTGGATCTGAAAAACAAACCAAGAAATCAGAGAAATAAAACTTCCTGCTGCATTGTTCTTTCATAACTGAGAAGCAAAAGGGAAGTAACAAGTAGAATATATGAATATCTTGAAAATTTTTCTACCTTGTTTTTTGTGCATTCTCCCCTCCCAAAATATTTCCCTAAAATATAGCATCTGCAGCAGACATTTTTCTGAAAGATATGCATTAAAAATTCAGGCTAGCCACATTCTCCCATATAACTAAGCAACCAGAGTTTTATTCTACTAATACACCATGAAAGCAAACAGAAATTGTTTATGATAAAGTTTAACATACTCCATTTGATCTAAAAAGGAACAACGATTTAGTCTGCCTTTATATTCATAGATTGCATGGTCCTTCATGCCAGTTATTGGATTTGAATTTCTATTGCACCGAGTCAATTCCCAAATCAGCTTGATGATGAATTTTCCAAAAGTCTGCAATCAATCAGCCCCAGACAAACCAGTGTCTGAGTACTACATACTGTTTATAAAAACTAGCACATAGTTTCTCCGATGCTGAGGCTTTCCTGATCTTTCTTAAAAATCAATATAAGAAACATAAAATTCTTCAAATTACTTGTGACAAGAGTTCTGAATTTAGGTTGCTGTTACAATTTAACTTTTTCTTAGCAATTACTTCTACATGCTGTCATAGACTACAGCTTTAATTCAGTAATGAAATAAAATTCTTGTGCATTCCTTGAATTGACATTAGTGCCCTTATTTAATATTATTCTTACAGTCTTAGCATATTTTCCAAGGAAAAAGGAAATTATTTTCCCTGTTTTCAAGTCAAAGTTTTGAACCACTTTTCCTGCCTCCTATCAGCTGTCTACATTTAATATTCCTAATTTTACACTCAATTTCTTGCTTCTTCTATATTGATTCCTAAAAATGCCACTGTCCCCATCTGGTTTGTAACTTAAACATCTGTGATTCAATTTTAGAATAATTCAACACATGAACTTATGCTTTTTTAATCGTCTAAGTATTAAGGGTGGAAGTTTTTTAAACTAGGTAAGAAAGAACACTTGATGTGTTAACTTTGATATTTTTGGTTAATCTAAAGTTCTTTCATTGTATTGCCTTTTAAGATTAGAATCCTAAAATAGCTATTAATATAAAAGCCTATTGACATTTTTAGCCTGTAGGAACATGCAGTGGGCAGAGGCAGCTGAAATAACAACATATTTGAGCAATGAACCAGCTTTATTATTTTATTACTCAGACTTTCCCAAATCTATGGCTGGCAGTTTTCCCAGTAACTCAAAAATTAAGCTGTTCTACATTTGAAACTTTCAACTAATCATATATTAAAAACTTCTCATGGTTAAGGCAACAGAACAACCTTACAAAAAGCCTTTGAAAAAAACCCAACAAGATAGATCTGAAAAATTCATGCCTTTAATTCTCTGTGCTATTTGCATGAACGTAAGAAAAACAGGAAAAAAAATTATCTGATACGGGCTACAAAGAACTGTGTTACTAGGAGTATATTACATATCATACTGAAGTAACAGGGACCCTAGAAGGACCTTAAAGGAAAGTGATAGACACACCACCCAAGCATCTTTCACTGGGCACCTCAGGCCACCAGCAGCTCAGGAAGCCAACAGTTGTACCAACCACTTAGTCACCCCATAAAGCCAAATGATATCTTTGTTCCACAACCTTCCCACATTTTTGCACAGGCATCAAGATTTCTTCTTTCCAAAAGGAGGAAGTTTCCCCCACAATTTATAGGTGAAAAAAGGCTCCATGTGCCCCCTTGGTCCCCAAACCACTGTACTCAAGAAATCTCTTCTGATCAGCGAGCACTTGTATGATTTTGTTTCTGAATATTTTGCAACACAGGTACACAATTTCTAAAATCATCTGGGAAATCCAGACCAGCTTAATGGCACTGTTGATTAATTTATAACTTTTTTTTGTGTCTGTGTAACAAAAAATTAACCCACAGTTGTGGGTTTTACATGGGTTTATATGGAACATTTAAACATTAGACATCAGAAATTTTCTAGAGCCTGATGCACTGGGATAGAAGGATAAACAGAGCAATAAATATACTTCGCAGTGGATGACTATAGTTCATGTGAGCATCATAGAGAGATGTTCATTTAATGCATAACTGCGAAAATTAATTATTTGGTACCCAATGAAAAAAAAAAAAGAGAATGAACATGCACTAACTGACCTTTTAGCAATTCTACAGCAATTAATTAAGCTGCTTTGTACAGTCTTGGTCCTAAGGAAGCTACACGTTTCTAACTATTTCCAGAAGAGCCTACCTGGAGTGTAGCAAAGACTCAGTCTGGCAATAGAGTGCAATTAGGGGTAAGTCTGCATCAAGAAGAACTGGGTCCTTGGGGAGGAACTAGCCAATTCTCTCCCTTCTCAAAGTTGGCCATTTATCCCCACAGCAATTTCTACTAAAGCCAGTAGCAACATGTCTGTGAAGAGAAATTAGAGTAGAAAATTAATCTAATTAATAACAAAAGAGGGAAAAAGCCAAATTTTTAGCCATAGTGTTTGCAGAGTCATTTCAATGCACCAACATGCTGCAAGCATAAAGATGATGAAAAGAGCAAACCAGGCATCTGCTGACTGGAGGGTAGAGCAGAACTACCTCTTTCAAAAGCATCATGGGACTATGGGGTTTACACTGAAAATTGAAGTAGGAACAAAGTGGGAACAGTAAGAAAGCAAATATCTTCTCCAAAACATCTGCACCAGACACCTTCTAAAATGCAGAATGTAATGAATGCAAGCAAAAGTTAACAGTAATGCCAAGTCTGATTGAAATCAAACATTAGAATCTTACCATTTGCCTGATGGATAAGCTAGTCTCAAGTGTCATTATACAGTGCTAGCTTTAATTGCTCCCAGCTAAATATAGCTTTCAGAATTTAATAGCTCCCCCTCAGATTTTCTGTCTTTCAAGGAGGGAAAAATCTTCTCCTTAGAAAAAGCACACAGGCATACACAGTGGCAGGTTACCACAGCAAAGCAGGAAGCAAACCATTAAGATGATTACATTAGTCTCCAACACTCATTCAGAACTCCTGTTTTCCAGGAGACCAAATGCTTCCCTGTTCCACCACTCTGGTTCCAGTTACAGCAGGTGATGGAAGCATGCATACCTTCTCAAATCAAGCCATATAGCTGCTTTATTAGCAGACTGTGTATCTTGCTTGCCCTGTGCTTCCAAAGATGTCTTTGCCAGCAAGCTGCCATGGTGCCCACACACTTCTTCCTGTGCCACCTCGCTGGGCACCACAGGGCAGGAAGAGGAGCAAGGCTACACTCCTAAACAGCCTGGCCCCTCCCTGCAGCCCCTGCATTGGCACAAGAGGGTCCAAAATCTGCTGGAACAGCTGACACTGCAGCACTCTGATAAAGGCATGAAACAAATTCTCTCTTCTGCCTTCTAATACCCAATAAAGATCTCAAAAAATGTGATGAAAAGTTCCATATAGCAAGCTTCATTTTCCCCTCTCTGAGCTGATAACGGGTTCCACTCAGAAAATTTGGCTGACAGCAAGAAATGTGCTCTACGAATTCAGCATTTCTGTTCACCTTCATTTTAGAGGTCATTATGTAATTAAAGTGCTCACAGTTCTTCTACAATCCAAATTAAAAGTAACCACTTCTGCAACGACAAGTCTTCCCACTTTCCCTCAGGCCAGAACTCCAAACTTTGTTCTCTCCCCTCTAAACTGTCATGTGACCATCTTAATACTTTCTCTCTGGTTTCATCCATCCCCTTCTCCTTTACTGAGTGGGGAAAAGAATAATGATGCTACTTATGGAAAATAAAGTATTTACCAGACTATATGAATCACTGAATGCCACATTACCTGGCCCTTCACTTCAGCTGTAAAATTCCAGGATTGCCTGTGTCAGAGCTGTGCAAGCGTTTTAGAAACACCACCTGAAGGGCTGCCAAGAAGTACCTACTATACTGAACAAGACCAAAGGTAGTATGCCGCTGATTTTCTGCCCTCTGACCTACCATTTCTGAGGTGCAGACCAGGCTGAATGAGCCAGGTTAAAGGAATTATGTCTGTTTGCTGTCTAAGAGAGGTTTTAAAATGAGCCTCCTGACATGCACTGTTCTGCACTGGGAGATCTGTGCTCTGCTAGCTGAGTTGCTTCAGAACAGAAAGGCTCCCTACTGTCAGTGCAGGTACAGACTTCATTTACCAACTTCTGGTAAAGTATAAAATCATTACACTCATTCCCATTAAGATATTTTTTCTGAAGTAACAAATCAAAATGTCGACAAATAGCATCAAAAATAGGGAGAAGTACTGGAGGCACTTTGTAAACCGGGTCTGGTTACTCTTACAGAACATGTTTTTATTTTAAAACTCTGCCAGCCACAATAAACTACTTAGAACAAATGAAGGTTAAAAAATAACCTGGAAAGTGTACAAAACATCATGCATGTAGTGTGGATAAATATAGTCTTACAGATATGTGTTAGCTGTCACGAATCAGAGCTCAGTGTCCCAGAACTCAGTGGGGCTCTTCTGAGTTGAGCAGCAGTGACCAGACAGAGGCAGGGCAGGCAGTCTGTCAGCCAGGGCTGCACAAGTCCTGAGCACCAAACAGCCTCTCATCCTCTCCCCACACCTGAAATCAATCTCCATGTGAGGTGCAGTGAGTAGAGAGACGCCACATGCTGATTTTTAAGAAATCAGCAGAAAAACCCACACAAGGGAAAGGAGGGAGGAACAGTGGAGATCAGCCAACGCAACTGCAGCATCAGACCGGAAAGAAAGCACGCAGCCACGGTGGACAGACACATAAAGCTTCTAAATCTGGATGTGGGGATTAGCAGGAGAGAAAAGATACCAGAAAAAGGTAATTTGTTTTCTTGTCATCCATCATACTGAAGAGATTTTGCCCTCCTCTCCAAAATTAGAGCATCTACAGTGTAACTCCTTCCCCTCTTAAGAGTCATGTGTATATAAAAAAAGCCACAAAAAAAGGCATTATCAGCCTCAGGTCAGGACAATTGTGGCCTAAATATTCACAAAACTGTCATGGAAGCATTAATTAAAAAGCAATCATGTTAAAACAAGAAGATCCATCAGAGTAAATATAACATCCACCAGAATAAATATATACCATCCTGCAGAAGCTTCAACCTAATCACAGTAAGTTTATTCAGAGACATTTTCTTGAACCAAAAAGAAAAAGTGACCAGTCAAGATGTCGACAAATTCCAGAATCTATTTATTTACCATATGTTTTTCTCTACATCCGATGACTTGCAAATTTGTCTCAGCTGTAGCAATAGCTGCTGATAAACCTTGGCAACAGCTACTACTGTATTTGTGATTGAAAGAAAATGACATATAAGTATTTTCAGTTAATTATTTATACTCAAATGCAACATGAGGGGTTTTGTATGTTTATAAAACATAAAAAGTCACATTTAAGTGAACAGTTTCACATATATCGGCTTTCCCCTCTCCCTTGCTCTTTATGTACTTCCCTGCTGATTCAAAGCTATATTCTATCTGGGTGTTCAAGGTTACTTAAGGAGGGGGGGACAGACTCTAGAGATTATTTATATGGCAGGACTTCAAACAATTGATCCAGCTATATCTCAAGTGACTTGATAAAGAGGCATTAAAACAAGGAGGAGATAGAAAGATGGGTGAAACATTACAGCATTTCAGAGTCACTCAGCAGGACTCTCCTGCTCAAGGACTCTCAATTACCAGACAAGGACACTGACCATGAAAGACCAGGTGACACACCCAGAGAGGGAGGTACAGACAAAAGTGAGAAGTGGGAGTTGTTGGGCACCCACTCAACCTCCCCATCCAACCTCGATGCACAAGTAAAGGAAAATGAGAGTGTGACCAAGAAGGACTCTTATCTCTGATTGTTAGATAAAGGGCTGAAAGTCCTAGCACAGATTAGAACAGGGTTCAGGCAGACAAGTAGTCTGCCTGGGTAAACAGGCATGACGAGATAAAACATTCTAAAGCATTTGTGTACTTATAAAAAACAGACCCTCCACTACAAAATAATGCACCTGAATTAAATACAAGATCAAATATCATAGGGACAGCAGCATCTTAGTGGCTAGAACACAATGAAACACATGTGCTATTCAAAAAAAAGCCCGTAGAGGTAGGGGGTGTTCAAGCATACACCACTTAATATTGTGATAGATTTTAAAAAAAAAATGACCCCAACCACACCATTGCAAAAGAACTTATGGAATCTGATTGAGTAAAAACAAAAAACACCAAGTCAAAAGCAACCACACTTAGAAAGGACAGCCTTACTCAGAGTCTGCAGTAGATTCAAAGAAACCAGCCTTGCTACAGACTTTATTTTATTACTATGAAAATATCCCAGTGAGTTGGGCATTACAAGAGATTAACTTCTGACTCATATGAATAGTAGTCAGGTAGATTGAGGAGTTCAGACTCTCTAAATTGAAAATGCTGAGTTGCTGCCTCATTAAATGTGCATAAACAAATCTGGAAATGCCTCATGGGATGCAGTAGATAACTTGAAAGATGAAATAGGCCCAACTAGATAAGCACTTCACCACAGCTCCCAAAAGGCAGAGACTGAGTTGATTAAAGAAGTTGCACCTCAGATGTTAAAGTACAGGAATAAACTTATAAACTTAAAAAAAATTGATTTAAAAGATATTAGAAAAGAAATTCTTTAGCAATACATAGAAACTATGTGAAGTAGAGACCCAGAAGTGAAAATTTCTTAGTAAAGAAACAAATACAGGATGTCAACTATGAAACAGACCTGGAAACTACCAAAACCAGCATGAAATTAAAAGTAATGTCTCCCTGAGCATGTGTGAAGAAAAACAGACGAAATCACTACAAGATTTCTGCAAAAACAACAACAAAAAAAGGCAGATTAAATTGCAAATAAAACTTTCATGTATTCTCAAACTTTGGTGTCTACTTCACTTCTAGCCAATAAAATAATTTAAAACCTATAACCTGTATTTCTAAAGCAGACAAAAAAAAAACCCCAGGGCTTTTTTGAGATATTCTCTGATGTCAGGAGAGCAAACAGAACACCTGTCTTAAGAGTTGACGCTGAGGGGAGAAAAGCAAAAAGGCATCAGCCCTACAACAATCAGTACCATGCTCTCAATAGTAACAGAGTAACTTTTTACAAAATATTAAAAACAGGCAGGAGAAATTTAAGATCTCATCTGGACTTGACAATAGCTGCCTTAAAAAAAGTTGGTAATGGTAATGGCCTTATTTGGTAGAAGTAGTGCAAAGTGCCTGACTGGCCACAGACAATAAAAAATTATCAGTCTAGACATGGATCACCAGAAGAAGCTGCCAAGAATTATCTTGGAGCTAGTTTTATTTAATAGTCCTATTACTGGCAAGGGAATTGAGGTGTCTACTAAAAGCTGCTGCTGACAAAAGGTACAGAGGCACATCTGATGCACTGAACAACTGGGACACCAGGTGAGAGGAGCCACATGAACAGAAGCAGTGACAGAGAATGCCATTCATCAGCCCTGGAGGCAAGGTCAGGATCCAAAGCATAAGCCAAGCACAAGTTCTGCCAAGACACTGGGAAGCGACCAAGGAGAGGAAGGTACTCACATGCATTGAACATCTGTCTGATCAAGTCATTACCAACTTGGTGAAGGTATGAAAAGAGAAAAAAGCTACCCATGACTCGGTTTAAGGCATTTTCTACAAAGCTATATAGGGAAGCATAAAAAAAAAAAAAGGCACTGCCAGTAGCTAATCTGGTCAGCAAATTTTAAAATAGTGCCTAAGACACAGGTGAGATATATGTAAGTTTATGCAAGAAAGATTGACAGCAGAATATTGTGCTGAAATGAATACCATGAGCATATCTAATCAGCCATATCACAAGATTCCCTGCATCTCTTCAAGTCTAAATGCAAGTCTCCTCATCTGATAGGGTTCGGAAAGAGTCGCCCCTACACAAACAGAGAGAAAACCACTTTACAAAGGGAGCACATGCTCCCATTAATACAGAGAGAAAACACGAATTTTATCCAGCTGGACATACAAACTGGTTGTGGGTACTTTTAGCCAGAATTCTGGAATAAAATTTTAGTCCAAACATGTAAGCTTTGAAATAATTTGTTAATGAGACAAGCTTTGACTACTTTAAGATGATGCTTGGGAACTTTACAGAAAGGAATATACAAATGCATTGACTGCAACAGATACTGAACACGAGAATCCAGGAACTCTCTTCCAGTCATATTATGTGTCAGTACAGCCACCTTCAGCAAGGAAGTCCTTATATACCACTTGCCAATGTTATTATCGCTGATTTAATCTGGGCTGAAAACTGACCTTCCCTTAATACTCTTATGTTTCTGTTAATAAAAAGAAATTACTTCATCTTTACTCACTTACTTGTATTTCTTCTGTGAAAAGCTTTTGTGTGTCTTTATGGGTTTTTTAAAAGGATTATATTTTTAAAAGTGGCAGAACAAGGAAATGGTATGTTTTAGAATCTATGCTTAGGCTTCCAGCCATAGGTGCCTTCAATTACAAGTTATGCCTATTTTCTTCTTGATTTGATGTCAATGCTTTGCATGTCCTTGCTTTTCCAAAGACAGCTACAGTCCCCAGAGTTCTGGGACTCAGACACGGAGAAACAAGCACTTCAGAATCTCAGTGCAAGAAGGAAGTAGGAGATTGGAACAGCTCCCTTCTTCAAAGTCAATCCAAGCACAAATCTAACCCATCTATGCCTCGCGACTTTTGTTTGCACTCCTCCTACATTTCACAAAGCATTTTTGCATGCAAATGTGTCAGTGGCATTCAAAGACTGGGCAAAACAGTTTCATAAGATGACTTGGCTGTATTTACTCAAAACACCCTCATGATTTTCAAGGGCCAAAAAAACCCACAAGGAAATAAAAAAAGCAGAATAAAAAGAGAATAATTAAAGTTTTGTACACTAATATTTAAGAAAAATATAAAACCTGATTTTCCTGCCCTTCATCCCTAGTTCCATTACTGAATACCACCCTTCCTCTCAGCAGGAAGTGCATTATGCTGGGCTAATATAAGACACGATTTCATTCATAAATTTATGTGCAACAAATGCACAGCCTATACCATCTCTCTTCTTAAGTAAGCCATCACAAGGTAGATCAAGTAGCAATGCACTGGCAGAGTGTTGAGTAATGATATTTAGAAAGAAAATCCCTCAAGAATTCTAGTTCTGCAAGATGTGAGCACTGGGACACATGCCATAGTGAGAAAGGCATTGCAACTTTCTAATAGTTAAGAGACAAACTACTTTTTTTCTTTGTAACTTAGAACATAAACTTCATTTAACAGCAAGCAAAGATATTTAAATTTGAGCAAACCAGAAGCAAACAAATCTCATCCTGAATAGAAGGGTGTGTTTATGTGAACCATGCATTCTAGTCATATTAAAGTAAATAACACAAACTCACTTGACAAGAGTGTTTGGTAGCTCAGTGTGAACTGTCATGTCTGGAAAGCCAAGACTGAAATAGCATCTACAGTTAAGAAAACACCAGTGTTTCCAAATGCTGAGCTGTGCCCCAGAAACCAAGATTTCCCAAGCCACTTCAAATAGGAAGCTGTGATCTCCCAAAGTGAGAACAGTCTCGTGAGCTCACTGAGATACAGCCACTGTTCTAGCACTGAATTACTATGAAATCAAGAAAACCACTTCTTTAAAAACAGACATGGCTGACACTATAGCCATAAATAAATGGAAAGTTGCATTTTCCCTGCTCAGCTTATCAAAATAATCATCTAGGACTAAAAGCAGATTATTAAACTTTTCTGGTAGAAACAATTACTTGTATGCATTTAAAAATACTCAGTGGCGTTCCATTACTTGAAACCTGATCTTTCAAAATGTAATATTATCTGCAAGGGATCTTCAGTATACCAACAATTGCACACACATGACATGGCAGAAGAAAGTGCACTCAATTGTATACTTAAGTGTTCTGGCAATAAAGGAAAAAAACCAATTTATAACCCACGCTTATCAAATATGCCATTTTGTCAAAGCCTGACATTAGTTCCTTTTTCTTCTTTCAAAAACAAGCAAACAAACAACAAGAGTCATCAGTGAAACTGTTATCCTGGCAATAGCTCTGCTGTTGATTTTCAAGTACAAGCGTTGATCCTGCTGAACTTTAAGTAGTAAAGCACAATATAATATTATACATAGGAAAATAAGCTGTAAAATTGTGTCTGTGTGTAGAGAGAAGACTATGATTCAGCCATCCTGTGGAAAATTCTAACCTCTTATCTCTGAATCTGAAGTTCCATATTTATTCAGTGAGTGAAAAAATAAGATTTCAGCAAAGCATTTGTATTCTTGTTCTAAGAAATAGGATGTTAAAAAAGCTTGTTTCAACAAAACAAACTGGATATCAGCTAAAAGGCAAGAACTTACTTTATTCACTGTAGCACTTCCCAAACTCAGCCAGTTCTCCTTCCTCAACAAATTTGATATTCTTTAAGCACTGAGAGAAATTTAATAAGTGAGCCTTAAGTTTTATAAGGTTTATAAATTTATCATAATTTTGAGTGCTTCTGGTTTAATGTCTTACAATTGAAATTGGTGGATTTGAAAGACAGTAAGAAATCTGCAAGTGAACCCACTGATATAACTTGCTTTGTTTTTTTTAAATAACAGGAAAGAATGAATGTGTTTTATACTTCCTGAATTTCAGCAGCTGTGGCAGTAGTGTAAGAACTATGAATTGTTAACTTCCTAGTTAGGTCACTCAGTAAAACAATATCAGTACCATTGAGTCAAGCAAGACAAGAATCAATCATAGTATTTTTGGCACAGAAATTTTCCAGGAATCTAAACCCATCTGGCTGCCTTCTCAGCCTCAAATCAGTACAGATATCACAGCTGTAGGCAGATGAGGGTTCATGATACATCTTTGTTGAGAGTCCATCATACATTCTTTTTCTCCATCATTCTATTCACTAAATAGTATTTGTTGACACTAGTAAAAGCACACCTACTGAACTCACAGCTTAGAAACCAGTATCTTTCTTGCCAAGACATGACAAAATCCTGTAGACCAACACCTAAACTCTTTTCCTTCCATTGTTTGAGCTTAATCAGAAAGCAAACAAGAAATATTAACTCTTCTTTCCTAACATGGTTGTTACTAGAGTTCAACAACAGGACAAGATCTAGCCTAGACGCTCCTCTCTTCATATACATATTGCTGTTATTTGACTTCAGTATCAAGCAAATTAGAAAACCCCAGCAGTTTTAGCTCTTTCTAAAATTCAGATTCTCTAAAACAGACATCACCAGTCCTCCAGAGGAAGCCTACTCCAACAATGGATGCACCCTGTTATATGAGATGACCTGTATCCCAACCACAACAACAAGGTTGCTTATTGACTTTGTTAAGGCCTAAGCAAGATCAGAAAAAACCACCAAGACTCCGGCTGGCTTTTTAAAATTAATTTGTTCATCTAAGATTTTGAAGAGCAGAATTTCACTACACTAATCGTCAAAATAACCCTAGTAAAATTATCACAGAACGGATTGAGTTGGAAGGGACCCCCAGTTGGAGGGCATCTGGTCCAACCCCCCTACTCAAGCAGAATCACCTGAAACAGGTTATCCAGGATCACATCCAGAAAGCTTTTGAATATTTCCAAGGAAGGAGACTCCATCTACTCTGGGCAACCTGTGCCAGTGCTCAGTCACCCTCCCAGTGAAGGAAGAACTTTCTGATGTTCAGATGGAATCTCCCCTGTTTCAATGCCCATTGTCTCTGGTCCTCTCACATATCTTAAGAGGTGACAAAGCAGTTCTCAGAATGCTGTCTTTTAAGGAAACTGAACATGTCTGTTTGAGTGATTCAGCTAACCCTATTTAGCAGTAACAGCAAGTAAGATGGAGTTCTAACAAGTTCCCAGGGTAGACCAATAGAGTCCTATTAATTACTCTTATTAGCAAAAAAAAGGGAGAAGTCTTTTCTTCAGGCATAATCTTAACATCATTTGGTTTTTTTTTGTTTCTTTATTCCAATATTACTTATTTAATAAGCAAATACCTTCAATCTTTCAGCAAAAATGCCAGCTCCAAATAGCCTGATGCATCCTAGGCAGCCTACTTTCTATGGAGGTGTTGAAGTCACTGCTAAAAAGATGGACCTGCTACCTAAATGGCTGCACAGTTCCCATGACCTAAGAGCTCATGTGCCTCTAGGCTGCACAGACACAGATATATCCAGCTGTGAGGGGGAAAGCCCCACACAGCTACCAAATTGTAGAAAGGCGTCTCTCAGCAAGTACCAGCCCGCCTTCCTCTGGCAAGCAGCAAGGTATCAGGGAGTGAACCTGAGAAAGCCACCACAAACTCCTAACCACAGTCATCTTGAACTAGCAGAGACTCAGTAGCCCACATCCTTTGGAGCTCATTTCATCTGCTCCCAAATACACAGACAATAATCACTTGCCTGTCTTCAGGATTGCTGTTGCTACTGATGATTTACACATTGTTATTTTAGATCAGCCGAGCACTACTACAGAAGATTAACAGACACTTGCTGTTTCTTTTTTTAAGGTATATGAGACTGTCAGTGACTGAATCACATTTACAGTGAAACTTCCTTCCTCCCATCATAATTTGCACTTAAATTCAGATTTTATGCTGTCAAAGATTTGTGTAGGGAATCTCAGCACTTGCGTTTGTCACAAGCAAGAAATATTGAAAAGTGATAGAATCATTCAGTCTCCTTTGGAACACAGTATTTTATCAGGATATTAAACAAACTTCTTTTCTGGAAGCACAGTTATAGCCAATGTAGTCTCAGCTGCCAGTATGAGCAAGATGCATTCCACAATCATGTTCAGGGCAAATGCCACGGTTATGCCTCACAGCCTGAGGTAGCACCAGAGCCTTTTTGACAGTAACACTTAGCAAGACTGGTCTCAAAGGCATACATTGTCACTGCCAACAGGACAGTGAAAAGTTCTGTAAAAATGAGAATTGTACATTTCACTTGGGCAACCACGAGCACTAAGTAACTCTATCCCTCCTCAAGGCTATTTTTCTAGGCCCACTGACAAAACAATTATTTGGAGAAGAGAGAGACATTGCAACAAAATGTTTTAACATGTGTGACTGGCAAGATGGAAGAAAGTAGTACCAGAGACCTACATCCTACTCTGCTCACATGAAAACTTGAAGGGCAGGACTTAACCTTCTGTAACAAGCAGAATTAACAGAGACACAGATGGGCTTGTGCACTGAGAAGGATAAAGTCTCCTGCACACATGGTTCTTTTGCTGATTGCCAGGCTGTTCAGAAATTGTCTCTTCAGGGGTTTCAGCTACTCTCTGGGCAGAGTATAGTGTGAGGCAAATAGAGTGTATCCACGCAGCTGCTCCTTATCAGAGCCATTAACACCAGGAGCTTCATTCATTTTCACCAACGACTATATGAAAGTGGCAAAGACTAAAATTGGAGCAGTAAAAAAGTGTTCACTGTGACTAGGAAAAGCCTCCAGAATCATGAGAATAAGTGACATCAGGTAAGAGAGAAATTACCTGAAAGTGACCTAAGTGACTGGCACAAGAGATAGGAGATTACAGTTGTGATAACAGACTCTGCAGTATCATCATGAGCAATAATAAAAGAATTGGCTGCAAATAAGATGGCAGAAAAAAAAAGGTATGACTACATTCAGTAAGGGAAATATTTCAAATTTTTATCCTGAAAATATTCATCAGAGGATACACAGAATGGCCAGAAAGCCCTATACTTCTTTTTTTTTCCTCCTAATTAATTAGTTAATTTAAAAAGTCACTAATGAAATTCAAAAGATACTACTACACACAGAAACACAACATGAGTTTCTCACCTTTACTACTTTGTATTGTTACTAGTTTTGTTCTACACACAGTAATTACATACAAGCGCTGCATGACAACAGTAGCACCACATACCATGGTTTTGCTGAGATTTTTTTGAGGTTTAACTTCAGCCAGCATGCAGACAGAAAGGGAAGATTACTTAAAAAGTTGTTAATATGTCAGACGAAACAAAAGAAAAATGTTTTTCATTCTCAATCTATGCATTACATTGGAAAGCAGAGGAAAGAAAGATTTGTTTGCACACTCTTGTTAATATAATTGACAAAGAAAATGTTCAGAAGGAAATCATAAAGTGTTGACATGGCAGCAGCTGTGTTTGCCAAACTAAATATGATTCAGGTATCAAACCCCCACAACTTAAAGACTAGAGAGGAAATGTTCAGGTACTTATAGTGTAACAACTGGGCTTGAAAGTGACAAATCCAAAACCACAGATATATACACATACCTCATGGCTGGACAAGGAATGCAGAGCTTGCCTAGTATGTTTTTCAATTACTTCAAAGGACAAATTTTCACATTCAGTCTGAATGCTTACAATACTGACAAACAAGAGACACATGAAACATCCTATCTGCAGCCTTCCTCCTGTGACTTACCAGATGCTGTTAGCCACTATCTTTATGTCAGGATGTCTGCCTCACAGCCAGATATACAATTATTTAGTTTAGAGATATCTCGAAGAGCTAGATGTACACAGCAACTCTCAATGCACTAGTTCAGCTTAGGGCTTAGCATTCAGTGAAAGTCAGTTCTCTCTCTTATTTGTTCCTCCTGTTGCACATAACAGAGATTCCTGTCAAGTCTTGCTTATCAGTATGTATTTTCCACAATTCAAGAGGCATGTCTAGAACAACCTGCATTCAAAGACTGAGAATCATTAGCAAATAGCAAACAGACATTGCAAAAACTGCACAGCACCTGCCAGATTGAAAGCAGCTCAACTATTTCTTTACTTTCATGGTTAACATCATGGAGTGCCCAGACACTGAAATAGGATTAGGCCCTGCTGCGCTCAGTGCCACACACCAACACGTGACTTCTACCCTAAGGAGCTTGCACTGAGTCAGGCACGCCAGACAGGCAGGACAGTACGGGCTGAGCTGCAATGGCCAAGTACATTTCTCAGTTTCAGCTAGCATTCCTAGACTCCTCACTGCTTTTAGTAGCAAGGCAGCTACTACACTTTCCACTGAACTTGTATTTTAGAAAAAAAACCAAACAAAACACCCCCACTCCCCCCACCCCAAACAAACAAGCTAACCCAGCAGCTACTACAGTTCTGATCATTTAATAATTATATCTTGGCTGCAACAGCTGAACACAGAAAATCAAAAAGAATTTGTTCAAGTTCTCAGTTTTATTCCCCAGCTGAGGCTGTCCTCAACTTAGCTTTTAAATGTTTCAAGTGACTTGCAACAATGCACATGAGCTTCCTGCTGCAGAGTTCCAAAACCCCAATGCGGCTCATTCATGTCATAACTTCATATATAATAGAATCTATTTCTGAACACATATCTTATGTTAAAGCCACAAGCATCTCCAAGAACTCTGCACGAGTAACAAGCTAAAACAGATTCAAAGAAGGAGTTACAGATATCCTGCCTCCCAGGGTCAGACCCAGAGCTGTGCTTTTCTTAGCTATTATGCCTACACCTTTACTTAGGCTATCATAGTCATTAGCATCAACACCCACATCACTCAACCTTGAAGGCAGACAGAAAACCTCCCTCTGAGGTAATTAGAAATTAGCATGGAGGAGATACATTTTATGTTAACAGAATAAAGACAAGTACCCACAACAGGACAGGACATCACAATACACAAAATCTCCTTGTCCTTCAGATAAATGAGAAACTTAAGCAATGAAATATGTACTTCAAGGCACAGTATTCAAGGACGTAGCACAAGGGACAGCTGCAGAAGCCTAAAAACAGTGTCTGCCCCCCAAAGTATAATGTTTGAACATAATCACTAATGCAGAAGACAGACATGCAAATCCAGCACCTCAAAGAGCAGAGCAGGGTAAATTTGGTAACATATTAGTCCCAGTCCAGAGAGCTGTTTGTCAGATCTCAGTGTATCTGCATCCTATTATCTGAAACTTGATACAGAAAAAAAGCAATTAGATTCTCCTAGAAGTTTCTTTGGTACCTTAGTAGCCGTGTATCATAGTGTCTATGCCCCAGGCCTTTTACCAGCAAAACTTTGCTACTTTGGTGAGTCAAATCTTAACTGCACTAAAATAGATTAAATTTAATGAGATCAAAATATGCTGATATAGATACTACACTGTTTCTGACATGTACAAGTACCCCTCGCACAGTAACATACTCATTCTGCTGCCTTGTTCATCACTGCATGGTTTTGAAATGCACTTTGCAGCAAATCCAATTTAAACCCAAAACATAACAGCACTTTAGATATGAATTAACTTTTCTATAGAAGGGCTTTTCTCATTTGGTAGCTAAGAGCATCCTTTGTAGAAACTGAAAACTCAGTTTTACAGTTAGAAACCATAAGGTCAGGGAAATGCCATGTTTGACCCTATTTTCTCCTCAGTATGTTACAAGACCTAGAGAATGCAACAAATGCGGGAATGAAGCTGACACGCATTTGTTTATAACAGATGTGGTTTGAACAAGACCCAATTATTTGCAACAATGTACACACATCTACTTAATAAAACCAAATTAGGTTTTGTATAAAATGCAGTATACTTACATTTGCAACAGTATGCTGCTGCAAATGTAAGTATGATGAGCTAGCCACACATAGAGTGTTGCAACAGGCAGACTCTAGCTGAGCCTTACCATCATTTCCTGTCCCTGGTGAACACACTAATAATTTCAGCACAACCACAACTGTTCAGTACACACACAGAGAACATCTCCCAACACCTAGAAATCCCCTCTCACCTTTCCTGCAAACCTAGACACCATATAAAATTATAAAAGAGAGGACACAAGTGGGCCTAGTGTGGGGAAGGCAATATAAGAGTAAAGAGTAAGAAAATCAAGACTTTGTGAATGCTGTTGCTTTGAAAATGGATAGAGGCCATAATGGAAAACTAGTTAGCTTAATCTATTGGGAGTGCAGACTGGGGATTATTATTTAAAGATACTTTTAAAAAAACATTTTAAAGAATAACAAAACAAAAGTCATGGAAATTAAAACTGTCACTACCTATGGCTTTACAGAAAACGTCCATGAAAACATATGCTTTAAATACCCAAACCGGACTTACAAGCTGTGTTGAAATTAAGTATAGTGAGACACCCTGAACTCTATGAGTGAAACACTCTGAACTCTATGTTTAATCGATGAAAGTCAAGGGATGAAGCAACTGTTCCCTTTGTCCCTTCTCAAGAAAACAGAGACAGAAGAACATTGTTACCATCATTAGCAGCCCAGGACAAAAATATAAGGAAGAAAATTACCTAACATTTATTAAATGCCCTTTTCTCTAGCTATTCTGGATATTCTCCTAGTAAAAAAAAAAAGTCTCAATAAAGAATACTTCACTGTCACTGAACTTCATATCAAACAGCTCACATAATGGTCTACTTAAAAGCTCATATTGCCTAACTGGTCCTCAAATGGAAATTAAATCAACCTGGAAACAAGATGTATTTAATTAACCTATTTAAGATAGAGGCAAGAAATAAAAATAATAATAATAATGGCAGCATTTTTTCTTCTTTATCTTATATGAGCGCAAAAAACCAGAGATTGATCAGAGATCGACAGCTTTGTAAACACGCCCAAGATTTCTGAAGTTCCATTGCAGAGGCAGCCGGCTGCCGGGCGATTCTCCAGAGCCCACAGCCGCGGGAGAGTTGCTCCAGCCCACCCCTGGGGCAGCGGCGCCCGGCGTGTCCCAGCTCACCTGGAATTCGCTCCGTCCCGGTGCCACACGGAGCGCACCGGCACTCAAACAAACGCCACAGCAGCACCCTCCCGGAGCAGGGAAGGTGTCTAAGTTGGCTGTCGCTCCGGAACAGCCGCGTGGGGCTGTGACAGCGCGGCCGGAGACCCCGAGGCCCGCAGGAGGAGGCTGGAGGGGGCTCGGCGGGGCAGGTGGGATAAGGCGCTGCACCAGCAGCAGCCGCCCGCCCGCGCCCCGCCCGGCAGCCGTGGGCGCCCTCCTTGCCGGTCGGGCGAGAAAGGCGCCTTCTGGGCGCCAAAATGCCACTTTTCTCCGCGCCAAGTTCGCCGCCCGCCGCCCCGCCTCGTCCCGCAGCTCCAGCGAGGGAAGCGGCCACCGCCGCCAGCCCGCCCCATCGCTACGGCGGACACCTACCTGAGCTCCACACCTACGGCCCTCCGGGCGCCCCCGCCATGGCCCCGGGCAGCGGCGCCCCACGGGCAGGAGGGAGGAAGGACGGAGTCTGGCAGGAGCGACAGCCGCCAGCGTACAGAGTCGGTCCGGGCTGAGTGCTCGCTCCGGCTGCCGGGGAGCGCCCACGAGCGGGACCGGCGGCGGGACCGCCGCGTTCGACTGACGGCCGCGCCGGCCAACGGGAGGAGCCTCCGCTGCCCCCGCCCGGAGCCGCGGCTGCCGCCCGCCTTCCCGGCTGCCGCCCGCCCTCCTTCCCGGCCCGCCGGGGCGGGGGAAGGGGTGTTTCCATGACGTCACGGGCAGCACCTGGGGAGCGGTCCCCGAGGGGACGCGGGGACAGGAGCCCCGGGCTTAGCCAGAGCTGAGCCCCCGAGCCCGCCTTAAGCAGTTGGGGAAGGGCGGGCTGCGGGCACGGCACGGCATGGCATGGCACGGCAGGGCAGGGCAGGGCAGGGCAGGCGCGGAGCTAATCCCGCAGCGGCCCTGAGAGAGCCTCGGGAGCGATGGCTCCCCGAGCCGCCCGGTCCCGAGGGCGCGGCTTCCCGCAGCGCAGGGGCGAAGTGCGAGCGAGCGCCGGCAGAGAGTTTGTCGGGGAATCGCCGCATCCACAGCAGCCAGCGGGCATCACTTCCCGCTCATGGGGAGCGCTTCCAGCGCCCGACCTCGCCATCCGCATCGGGAAGAGCTCCTCCGTGGAAGAACCACCCCTCCCCGCCTTTCCATACTACTCCACCCCGCACCGGCATCCTAAAATTATCGTGTTCCTCTGTACCTCATTTAAAAATAAACAACTCGAATGACTAATTAGATCCAAGCCGTTAGAAGCGCGCTGGACCTCTTCCATGAACCCTGAATGTGTACGCTAAGTCTTTCAGAAATTGTTACTGCTTGCGAGGAGGTAGACGGGATGTGACCTAGCACATCATTCACACCGTCTTTACTTATAAAGTGAGATTTAATCCACACTTAGGAGAAACGGAGGGGGCGGAAAGAACCACCCCGGTTTCTTTACTCAGACTCACATGCCCAAAACTGATCAGCTGCTTCTCAATTCTATTCAGAACTCGGTGCATTTCTCGACTGGAGTGAAACAGAAAGCTTTTTCTTCATGTATACCATTCACACAGCATTAAAAAAGAGCAGAAACATTTGGAAGAGCAAGCTTAAGTGACATCCCAAAAGTTAGGAATGGTATTCACAGACTGGGACTTGAGGAAGCATATAATCCAGGGGCATAGTAGATAGCACCTAGAACAAAATCTTTTTAAGGGTGTGAGAGAGGCCTCAGAATATCACTTTTAGTAAGAACACTATCCATTGTAGGCTTCCCAAGCCATCCAGCAGCAGAGTGACCCAAACACCCTGGTGAAAGCTGCTTTCAGGGCTGACCTGTGTGATGCTACAGCAGAGAGGGCTTCTGATGCCTCTGCTAACTGTAGCTATACAGCCTGATGATCGCTTAAGGAGATGCTGCCTAAACAATGAAAGCTCAAGCAATGATTTTTTAGTCAGCATCAAGCATCAAAGTCAATGAAAAGCAACAGAAATAGTTTTAGTTTTCATTGTATTGTTTAATGTAGCTCCAAGTCACCATTGTATGGGAATTCAGGTATATATCATTTTGCAAACAGGTAGAGTTTAACAATAACATGTAGCAATTCCTTCGGGTTCAGATTTTATAGAAGTTTGATTTTATAGATCCAGGTTTTAGGGCAAAATTAGCAGCCCCTGTTATATAAAAGAGCACAGTTTCTGAACTAAAGGCGCCAAACAGCCTGCAGCATCAAATCAGTTAAGGAAAAATTAGACACCTGGAATATGTTGATGATACATCTTTCTAGTGTTCCCATGATGTAACAGCACATTGTTAGGTAACAGCATGTTTCCTATGCATGTGTGGCCTGTTCTAACTTCCACTGAAACCAAACTCAGACCACTCCTTAATTTAGAAAGTAACCTTCTGTCTCCCTGAAGACGTACAATCTCCAGGCTCTGCAATAAAAAAAGACACAAATTGCAAAAATAAAATTCTCTTCCAGACCAAAATCTCCATCTTGAGTCCTGCTGTATAGACATTGCCCTATTTGAGATCCCTGAAATATTTAGGACTCCTGTTGTGTAAAAAACTGTACAAAAAACTTGAATGGGTGCATCCATGGGCTCTCTTACATTATCTCACTGGAGTTATATCAGGGGCGTGTTTGATCTTATGGATGTAGGGCTTTGTTTCCTTTCCTTCTGTTCTTCCCTTCTGCCAAGCAGAAACAATGAAAAAGTATTGGAGTACTCTGTTTTCCAGTGCTAAAGAAATTTTAGAAATAGAGCAATAATCAGCCTTTTGAGAATAAGATCATTCTTTCTGTTAGAAAAGCAACGCAGAGAGAAATAGTGACAGTTCATTAACTGAGATGGCAAAATACAATGTGGTTGTACATGCTGGGGGAAATGCATGGGCAGAAAGCCTCTGTGTGAATATAGGTTGCTGGTTTTTGTTCTTAATGGATCCATCAACACAAAATCATCCGGTTTATAATCATAAAAGGAAGGTGGTTAGGGTGCTCCTCAGCAACATGCACTTAACCTTCAATTTATCCTTTCTGTATGGGTTTTCATTGATGGAGCCTCATTTCAGAGTAATCTTTTCAGGGCTATTTAGAAGAGGAACTCCATTCTGCATAATCCAACAGGTATTTTTTTTAAATTTAGTTTCCCTTTGATTTATTATAATTCAGAATTAAATTACATGGTCTGAATTAAAACTCTACCAAAATGTGTGTTCTTTTAGCTTGCTCTTTCTTGTGGCTTTGTAAAGACAGTTCATAATAATGTTTCCAGTGGTGCAATGAAAGGGATTGTCCTTTGATTTCCAGCCTGATCTTTTTTCCTTTAATTATTAGGTAAAAATAATTATTGCATCCTTATTGAACTCAAAAACAAGCAATGATGTTTCATGTTTAAGCAATCTTAGTCTGGTGAATAAGCCAGCTCCCATTCCATGTATTATGTACATGAAATGTATTCCATGTATCTTTCCACCACAAAGAGAAAGGCTCATTACGAGAAACAAGTTTTGTCCTGTGGTTTGAGCTGAACAACTGACAAATAAGTTTTGTGAAGAACTTCTACATTTCCAGCAGATGGATATATTTATCACTATTTGTGTGGCTGAGGTGTGAGCAGCAGAAGAGTTGTGCATGTTGCAAAGTTATTGGATTCATTTGTCTAACTCTTCAGATGACTATGCACATATATCTTCAGTCCTGGGCAGGAGTTATCTGTCTTGAAATTCAGAAACATCTTTCTTCATGCACAAAAATAAATCTGTCCTTGAGAGCTTTCTTCTTTCCACCAGCCCTCCCCATGATGTAAGTTCTGTCCTTATGCCAGCACCCTCTATGTTATTTGTCACCACTGAGGAGCCTCTCTCCCATTGACAGTGCTTTGGCAAGTGTTGCTGTTGTCCTGTTGCACTTACTGGCTGGTATTATGGAAGCTATTGGCACCACCTTTCATGTGTCTTTCTTGCTGGTACTTCTAAATGTTTGCCTATCTCCCTCCCTAGGCTGCCCAGGCCTCTTTTCATATGACCATAGTTACTGGGTCTTCCATTACTTGCCTGGCTTCCCAGCTGGAATTAACCTTGTTAAATTCCCTTTGGAGTCCTTCTGGATGTCTCTGAGGTAAAATCATATCATATGTGTTGCAAAATTCGTTAATTTTTGCAATATTTCAGCAATCTTGATTGTGCCTTATCATTTGTATGGTGATCTGAGCACTACAGCTGTGGGGGAAAGCAGACCTGATGTCACAGCATCCTTTACTCTTTTTCTTCTTACAAACTGCTGTATTGATTGTTGTTTACTTATAAGGGCAGAGAGAGAGCAGGAAGGCTTGTAGTCTTTCCATGTTGGCAAAGCAGGTGTGTGGCCAGAAGTCAAAATGAGATAGTGAAAAACTAAAAAGGAATGAATATCTACCAGCTCAGGAAGAGAGTTTCTGTGCCAAATGGTCAAAATAAGTTTGATCTGGTCTAAAATTTACAAAGCTGGATAAGATGAACCAGGCAGCAAACATTAAAGAGATGCACAGATTTACTGTGGCTGCCCTGACCATGCATAGTGTATACCTGCATAACATGACATGACATGCACAACACCACGTGACATATATGACATGACATGATAACATAATATGGCTTCACAGCCTCTTTGCACAACGCTGCTGATCTGTCCCAGAAGGCACCAGTGTACACCAAAGAAATAGAGAAGGCACAAATCATATGTTGCTTAAAGAAGACCCCAAAGCAAAAAACGCAGACTCTCAAGAGCCCCGTCTTTTGTAAGTGTATATGTTTGTGCATTACTTGCCACAGTAGGATCTGTGGACTTGGCAGTCACTGAATTCCAAACAGTAACATTCATCATGAGTGTTAAAAGTACTTTCCTTCAGTTGATTTGAGTTTTATTTGTTTGTTTTACTTAGATCTAGGGAAACTGTGAGGGCCCACTTGCATTTGGTCTGGCTCCCAGGATTACTGCAATTTCGAATGTCAAGTGGTCACTGTGTGGTGGATGAGTAAATTAACATTGAGACTTCTAGAGAAACAGGGATTTAAGAATCACTAAGTTCCTTCTTTACTCAGACAAGAACATTTTTCAAGCAGTAACTTAATACTGCCTTGGAAATGAGAGGAAACTTCAAGGTTTTCAAGAGAAAGTTATTCTGACTTTTTTAATAGTAGCATTTTCCCTTAAGAAGTTAAACAAACTGCCAGTTGGAGATTCTGGATTTCTCAGTCTTGTGCTGGTTTCATACATACCAGATGCTGTTTTATAACATTTATCCTCCTCCCCCTCATTGGTGACTATTACTCATTTGTCCCAGTGTTCTGGGGTTTTAGTATTTATCTAAAAGGCAGTCAGATGGGAAAAAAAAAATTAGTCCTGTTATTTTTGTGTTACTTAAGGCAGAAAACATCAGAGTACATGGAGGTTTACCATATTCAGAAAGCATGTTTACAGAGATGTGATACAGGTCTCTGCAGAATCTGGCAGCCAGACGCCGTTCAGCTGGCAGAGGGCAATACAGCTATTGGGCAACAGTGGAATTCAGTGCACTGCAGGCCAGATTATCCCTCCCTACTGATGCAAACCTGGTCATTCAGATTGCTAGTGAGGGGTTCTGCCTAGAGTAGGAGAGACAGAAACCTCCTGTGGGGCACAAAGGATTAGCAGAGATACTCCACACCCATGGGTCTTTTGGCTTTTTAGAGTCTCACCTAAAAGCAGATGGAAGACTTAATATGTTGTCCATTGCAACCAAAATTTCTGCTTACTTCCCTGGGCTCTGGGTGAGGCCCAGGCATACCTCCTGTGTTATTCTTTCTCCTTCAAGTATCACATACAGCATGAAGCCCTTCAAATCTAGAGCTTAGGTCCCTGTTCTTTTCTCAGAGGATCTGCACACAGATTCTTTAATCTTTGATTACTGTCACACTTTCTGCTCTAGAAGTAGGATCCCAGTTTCTCTTATTAGCACTAGCTTTGCTGCTCCTTTCCTTTGAATACACACAACAGAAAAAAATGTGGAAATACTAATGCACAAGAACTGCTGATGCCAAGTTACTTCATTCTTTTGGGACCATGAACACAGAAGGTAAGATAAAACACTGAATTATTATCTGGAAGACCATGGGATAGATACCTCTGCATTTCACTTCAAAGGAAAATAAATTATATTGCTTGAACCTTGCAAATTGGAACTACAAGGTGCATTTCCTACCAGCATGAACAAAGTTTTCCATTGTGTGAACTCCTTGAAATTGCTAGTACTTCATTTGAGTGCACATGATACTCAGCAAGTGCCAATAATGGCAGTAACAAGCATGACCCCGAGAATGTGTGCAAGTCCAGCTACAGACATTAAACTTAGCGAACAGCTATTCCTGACTGGCGCCAGAAGAGAAGAACAGAGAACCAACTCTTCTCATACTTGAAAGTTAGGCTTCTGGCCTCCAATCAAAGAGCTTTTCCAGAGCCTTCCTGCTCCAGTGATCAGACAGTCTCCTAGTTCTCAGACTGGGGATAGTTACATCCAGTTTGTCCCTACTTATACTTTTCACCCTGTCATGGCTTAACCCCAGCCAGCAGCCAAGCCTTGCACAGTCACTCCCTCACTGCTCCACCAGTGAGATCAGGGAGAGATCAGAAGCATAAAAGACAGAAACATATATCTCAACATGGGTTGAGATATAGACAGTTTAATAGGTAAAGCAAAAGCTGCATACACAAGCAAAAGAAACCAAGGAATTAATTCACTGCTTCACAGGGGCAGACAGGTGTTCAGCCATCCCCAAGAGAGCCTCATCATGCCCAATGCATTCTTGGGAAGACAAACTCCAAAAGTCTTCCTCTTCTTGCTTCTTCCCCCCACTTTATATACAAAGCATGATGTCCCATGGTCTGGAATATCCCTTTGGTTGGTTTGGATCACCTGTCCTAGCTGTGTTTCCACACAGCCTCTCATGCACCCCCAGCCCCAACACCAGCACTACAGTAAGAAAAGCAGAAAAGGCCTGTAGATAACTGTAGATGACTGTAGAAAGCATACCTGGTGCTGCTGTGAATGAACTGCTCATTTTACATCGATTCCCATTGGGAAAACTGTTTAGTCTGGCTGCCAAGTTACTGTTAGCTGAGGGAAAAACTAAGCTAGGTGGGTTGAGTTCTGCTGGGGTAGAGTAGTAGCCTCTCCTTTTTCTGTGCTGCAGCCATTAGTGTCATGGTCTGAGTTTCAAAACAGCTCAGATGCATATTAGTAACCTTACTTCCCACTTCTACTGCTGCTAGTTAACCTTACCTGACAGAAAAATATGTCTTCCCAGACATCATAACCCTGGCTCCATACAAAATAAGTCAATAAGTCCAGGCAGACTTTACTTTTTTATTTGACAGGGGTCAGCAACAGTTCCAGGCAAAAGGGAGATCCAAGAAATGAAATCTTCTGCTTTATTTGAAGTAACATTACTGTTCCAGACAGCAGCATCAGATCATATCTAGAGTTGAAATCAGTGGAAAAATCATCCTTTAATTCAATGATTTTTGTGGCAGATGCCTCACCTAATGGATCAAAATCCCTGTGATTTTCCCTTGCATCTCAAGATACTGATGAGAATCCAGGCAGCTGTGGGAAGACAAGTACTACCCCCCACTATTGCCTTGGGATAATTGAGGCAAGATGGGCCACACTGGCTACTGCTCAATGCATCCTTTCATCCATGCTGTTTTTCTAAGGGTTTACTGCTTAGAATGGGTCTCCTTGGTTAAGAAAGTTTTGACAATGATAGAGCAATGAGAGCCTTTAATTGAACTCAAAGGTGCTTGCTGAGAAAGAGAACAAGAGTATTTATGGCATTAGTGCCACACTTTGACACAACTGGCTGACAAAGTAAAATAGAGGAAAAGCAAACCTCCCACACAGTCCGCCTTGGGCAAATACAAATATAGAGGTCATGAGCGCAAGGCATGAAAGGAAGTTTACTCACCTGCAGCCCAGGTATAGCCAGTTCTTCAGTCACCTCAATCCACTCAGCTGCTGATCCATCACCTAGCACAAGTTCAATTAACAGTGCCCCTAGCCATGACAGAAATGTGCAGCTGCCTTTCCACTTTTCTGCCTCCAGAAGAGGTGTCAGAGATATCTGTATAAAGTTTTAAAGTCAGCCACTTCTAAAATCTCTTTTCAAATACAAATAGAGATTTACCAGCTGCTAAGATTTTTATTTTAATAAACTGTTGATTTTAAATAGAATTTTTAAAAATAAACAATAAAAACAAACCTGTTGAAAAAGTTCAGCAAATATTATACCAAAAATGTTGAGGTGATTGGTCTGTACATATTTAAAGGAATTGAGAGTGAACAAGTGTATACTATAATCTTTAAAACCACCAAGTTCTCCATTCATAACTGAAGAAGGAAAATATTTGGCAGATATATGGATCTGTTTATGCACTGTCATCATCCCCCAGGGCTCAGTATTGGGGCCAGTCCTGTTCTGTACCTTTATCAGTGACCTGGATGAGGGGATTGAGTGCACCCTCAGTCAGTTTGCAGACAGCACCAGTCTGGCAGGAGTGTTGATCAGCAGGAGGGTAGGAAGGCTCTGCAAGGGGATCAGGACAGGCTGGATGGATGGGCCAAGGCCAAGGCTGTGACATAACAGGGTGAGGTGCTGAGTCCTGCACTTGGGTCACAGCAACCCCAGGCAGTGCTACAGGCTGGGGGCAGAGGGGCTGGAAAGTTGCCTGGCAGAAAAGGACCTGGTGGTGCTGGTTGACAGTGGCTGAACAAGAGCCAGGTGTGCCCAGGTGGCCAAGACCAGAACAGCCTGGCCTGTACCAGCAATGGTGTGGCCAGCAGGACCAGGGCAGTGATTGTCCCTCTGTACAGGGTGCTGGTGAGGCCACACCTCAAATCCTGAGTTCAGTTTTGGACTCTTTTCTACAAGAAAAGGTGCTGGAGAGTGCCCAGAGAAGGGCAACAGAGCTGGGAAAGGGTCTGGAGCAAAATTCTATGATGAATGTTTGACAGAGCTGGGGGAATCTGGAGAAAATCTGGAGGAATCTGGAGAAAAGAAGGCTCAAGGGGGACCTTATCCCTCTTTACAGCTGCCTGAAAGTAGGCTGTAGCCAAGTAGGGTTCAGCTTCTTCTCCCAAGTAACAAACTATAAAATGAGAGGAAACACCCTCAAGTTGTGCCAGGGAAAGTTTAGATTGGATATGAGAAAAAATTTCTTCACAAAAATGGTTGTGAAGCATTGGAACAGGCTACCCAGGGAGGTGGTAGAATCACCACTCCTGGAGGTATTTAAAAAACATGAAGATGTGGAACTTTGGGACATGGTTTAGAGATGAACCTGGCAGTGCTGGGTTAATGGTTTATCTTAAAGGCCTTTGATTAGATTCTATGATTATCACAGTAATTAGTATAATCAAATGGCAGGAAATAACTACCTATGGGGATTCAGGGTTTTCTTGGTTTTTTCAAATAATAAAGGCAAAATACTCCAGGAGGCATCTTTGAAAAGGTGAAATTAAATCACATTGCATAACTGGGAGCAGGTGATATAAGAATGTCTCGTAAGAACTAAAATAAGAAGCAGCTGAATTCAAAAATCCATCCAACAAAATGAAAAATGGCCTTTGAATTAAATGGGCTGTTAAACTGACCTCAAAGAGCTAAGGCAATTAGTTATGGCAAACATTTATTTTGCAAGGAGAAAATGAGAAAACACAATATTCACTCTCTAAAGTGAGAGATGTTGATTTTAGGAACCGCACAGGTTATAGAGTTTTAGTCAGTGTTGAGGTAAAGAATTAAAGGCATATTTCTGAGACAGCTGGGGGACTATTATAGACTGGAAGCAAACAATCATGATGATAGGGAGAAAAAAACTAGCAAATGTGCCTCCCATGCACTGGTTGTGATAAGCCAAAATGAAGTCACTTACTAATGGCAGGAAGAGCACTTATTTTCTAAGTTTCAAACATTATTTCAGTATTAAGATACTGGCTAGTGAAGGATGAAGAGACAAAATTAATCGAGAGCCTTGAAACACTGTCAATAAAGTCTTTTTCCAAGAGGCTGTAAAGGAACTTGAGAGTCATATGTGAAACATAAAGTCATATCATGAGTTAGAAACTATCTGAGAGAGAGAGACTGTAAAAAACTAGAATAAATTACTGCCTCTTAAAATGGAAAAAGGTTAATAGCAGGATGCCCCAAGGACCCTGGCTGGAGCCACCTGTTCCATATAGTATTCAGAGTCTGAAAGGATGAATGGTCTGGTAGTAAAATTTGCTTGTGATACAGATTATTTGGGTTTGGCACAGTTTGGGAGGATTATGAAGAATACCAGATGGATCTAATAAAGCTACTGTAAACGTTTGGAAGCAATATAATTGTAAATGAAATACCAACTGTCATGGTTTAACCCTAGCAGCAACTAAGAACCACACTGCTGCTCACACACTCCCCCACCCCAGTGGGACAGGGAGGAGAATTGGGACAGGGTAAAACTTGTGGTTTAAAATAATAACAGTTTCATAATTGAAATAAAGTCAAGTATAATACTAATACTACTACTAATAATAGTAATGAAAAGGGAGGTAACAAAGAGAGAGAGAGAGAGAGAAATAAAACTCAAGGGGGAAAAACCCTAGTGATGCACAATACAGTCACTCACCATCCACTGAATGATGCCCAGCCCATCTCTGAGCAGAGATTGCCTCTCCCAGCCAACTCACTCCAATTTATATACTGAGCATGACATTCTGAGGTGTGGAATATCCCTTTGGTCAGTTTGAATCTGTTGCCCTGGCTGTGCTGCTCCCTCACGGTTTGTTTGCGCCTCCTCACTGGCAAAGCATGGAGAACTGAAAAGTCCTTGGTTTAGAGATAGCACTACTCAGCAACAACTAAGCACCAGCATGTTGTCAACATTATTCTCATACTTAATCCAAAACACAGCGTTGCACCAGCTACTAGGAAGAAAATGAACTCTGTCTCAGCCAAAATCAGGTGTCCAACAAAGAAAGTTCAAGATAAGGCTTGTTGGAAGGAAATGCCAGCTGTAGCACACTTGTCTGCAGTGGGCTCTGGTCGAACTGCAACCTCCAAGGACAGCTCTAAGCACAGCTGGCAAGAAGACCATTAAAAAAGCACCAGTAAAACTGCCAGTGTGGTTGCTGTCATCTCAAGGCTATTTGCAAATATGAGCTGACTAACCAAAGAGTTTCAGCAAGAGAAGACCCAAACAATGTCAAGGGCCAGATTCAAAACAGTGAAGTAGTAACCGGAGCACTTGGAAAAGATGCATGAGAACCAGTTCCCCTTCCTTCCTGTAAGGGAAGTCCACATGTCATGGGGGACTGCCACAGGGCTACCACGGCGTAAGCTGTGCCAAAGGGTGCAGATTGAACTGTTTTGTTTCCTTGGAGGAAAAAAAGGAAAAGAATGAATCCCTGACCTTGTCAGTGATTAAACTGTTCCTAAGATGATGCAGTGCTTTAATGTCTTTACCAGTCCAGTGAGTTTAATTAGTGGTATTCCCCGACAAAAAAAAAGCCAAACTTGATTCCTGTCAGGAAATGCTTGATTCCCAGAAAATGCTTTAGACAGGAGGTTAGGGCTCCCACTTCATGCTTACTCACTGAAGAAGCAGAAACAGTAAAATTGGAGGGTTAGACTATATTTTCTTCTATTTTTCTTCTAAGCAAAGTATTTATCTGAGGCTGAATGAAATATTTGTGTCAAATGAACCAGTTTTTTCCAGGGTTTCTTTTGACAAGAAGACAGACTGTAGTCTTTCTTGATTGTAACCACTTTTTTTGTTTAAATGGTCCAGTTTATCTGTCAAATCAATTTGTGGTACTCAGGATGAAAATGAATACTGTCAGTCCATCCAAGACGTCTGCTGAGTGTTCAGCAATTGTCAAGAAGTGAGTGAATTATTATTTAAGATGAAAATGAAAGGTAATAAACAAAACAATATGATACTATGCAGCCTTCTTTTGGTCTTCACTTTGTCAGTTAACAACAGGCTGCATCTGAGCCCTTGAATCTTAAAGGCATTTTTCAAAAACATCCCACATTGTTTTTTGTGTGGCTTTTTGCATTTCCACCCCCTCATTTCATCACTCTCTTTTCTCTTTTGTTCCTTCACCAGACTCGCATGTACCTTAAGTGCACACCCAAACAATTCTTCTACTACTTTTCCTTTTTTCCCCCCTCTCACCTCCTCAGGTGGTCATCCTATCACTTCCATATTTGAGGCTGAATGGGAAAAGCACTTTTTTGCTAAAAATCTCCATGCTTTCAATTCTTGAAATCTCCCACATGAAAGAAAATTATCCAGACATAACCAGCATGAAAAATCATAACTGTCATCATAAAAGGTCCCCAGTGTCAATGTGAGTTGTATATTCAGTATCCGCTCCCCAAAAAAAAAAAAAAAAAAGGAAGAAAAGGGACACAAAATGTTTGACAAAGAATGTATGAGCTGCTGGAGCTTCTGTGAACCCGAGCAGCTCAGGGAGGAGGTGCCCAAAAATGTGACTGTCTTTTTATTCAGCAAATGTAGGCTCAATGGCAATGACAGCTATCTTCAAACTGGCAGCTGAAATGATCTGAATCTTTCAGGTGAGATTTCTGAATATAAATGGAAGAAAAAAATTCAGAGTAAGAAACTTCAGAGGGAAAGAGAAGACAGTATGACACGGGCAGCAGAACTAATGAAGTTTGCTCTCTTGCAGATTCGTTTCTCCACATGTTTCTCACAAAGCTTAACTCGATGGATTTCCCTTCATCTTACATGTCCCTACATGTCCCTCAGCTCTCCTACAATAGTTTCACCTCAGTCCAGGTCCTCTAATTACCAGGCAGGGAAGAGGGCAGAGAGATGTGCTGTGGCTGAATTCAAGCTCAGCACCTAGTCAATCAGTAACAAGATGAACAGGTCAGCTTGCTCTGACCCAAAAGAACAGTGCCTGAGTACCTCCTTTTCCTGCATCATGAAGGAAATAATAGGCTTTTTCTACCTAACCACAGGGTTTTAATACAATTTGCAGGAATGTTGCAAATTTGCCAAATCAGCTCGAAATCAGTACGATGTTCATAGTTATTTGAGCTAAATTGATAGATGGATGAACAACTTCACTGAGCAGGCATTCCTTCCTTAAGAAAACAGGCTAAAAATAGTCTTCTGTTGCAAATGCCCAACACTCTGGGGCCTCTTTTCACAATGAACAGACTTAAATCTTTTTCAGCCATTTTAAATGAAGTGAAGCTTTGCTATCTGATCCAGTTGAAATAACTTTGCAAATGGAAATTAACTCCTGGAAATACAGAGGAAGAAAAAGGCAGAAGTGTCTCTTAATAAAATCTGCATCGAAGCACTGCAAATATGGAGCAGATTTACAGTAAAATAATATCATCCTAGCCACCTGATTCATTCTTGATTTTTTTTTCAGCTTGTATGAAATATCGGCAAGAGGGCTTTAGTTTGTATTAACCCATCCAAAACCAAAATAATGAGAGTCTCCTCCTACTCAGCTGGTGAATTAACTAGGTGGCATTGTAACTCTGCTCACAGTGTGGAGATGTCCCCATAGGCTCCATGAGAGCTGGGTTGAATCTGGAAGCAATATAGCTGTGCTCTCATGAGGATGCCCTCTAGGGCTTACTGCATTGAGCTTATGCTGGTTCAAAAAGCCTTGTAATGCAGTTTCAGTGCAGGTGCCTACTCTTTGTGTGTGCTGATGTCAATTTTTACCAGTGTTTTTATTAATTTGGGTATTGTCTAACTCGTCTTAACACCTCCCTCATTACTAAATTTGCAGGATTATGCTGACTAACTTTGCAGGATTGTGCTGCTGAATCTGGCTTGGCAACCTAAGGGTGGCTTTCATGGACTACCAGGGAAGACAGAAATGTACAAGTTATTCCCAGCTAGTCTCCTAGAACCCAGGTAGGATTCAGCAGTGTTTCCCCAGCCAGAATACATTTCAGTATCTGTTTGTCCTCAAGCATTCGCTCCAAGAATTTTAATCCTAGTTCAAGCTAACACTGGGTGAGGAAGGTGGAAAGTCTCTGCCCTGTCTGCACTAGGTGAAAAAATGACTTGAATTGTGAAAGCTACAGGGGACAGATATTTGGGTGCATGTTATGGGAGATAATGTCTAAAGCTGAACTTCTGGACCATCAAGATCAATCTAGAAGCCAGCTATTAACTGCAACTGGTCCAGGCTGATAGCAGATTTTGGTAACATCTGGATTAAACAGAAGTGGTACATCCTGAATCCTGCAATTAATGAAGAGACATGAGACAGAGCCACCAGTTACAAGGCTGACCCATGGGCATTGTGCTTCAGACTACTGAGACGGGGGAAAATGGGTCCTTGAATTCTGTAAATAAGAGCTGGTGGTGAAATGACAGGTTCCCAATATGAAGTGGTCTTAATAAAAATAAGGTAGCCTGCAAAAAGAAAGGTGGAGATCTTGGCTAGAGGAAAGGTCCTGAACATGGAGGAAGATCCTAGAGACCTAGGGGCTGTGTGTAGGTGAATGCCAGGGGGATTGCCTTGCTGGTTGAATAGTGATGTTCCTCCTGGGAAGTGAAGGTGAGACCTAGAGGACATAACACTGATGTGACAGTAGGACTGAGTGCATGAAATAATTAAGAAGGGCAAAAATTCTAATTGTGTTGTTTTTTAAGTAATGCTCAGCTCCCAGATCAATGGTGGGCTGTCATTTGCTCTGTCTCATCCATGACATTGTCTTATTTAAAGCAGTCTGAATTTCCAGGGCTAGTGATGATGTCAGATCTTGTGACTTTTGTGCATTTCTTTGCTATTGTAATACAAAAGACAAAAAAAGAACATTGTCATATAATTACTGTTTTCCTCCAAAGATTTCTCAGCTGGTACAAAAGCATTCCAAAGCACACCTCTCAGTGGGAAAGGAACATGAGCACTTTTAACCTTGAAAGTAGGCACCTGAACCAAAGTAATGCAGCATGAAAAGTAGACATTGGTCTGATTCAAAAAATGCTAGTATTTTAACTATGTGTGCATAGGAAGCACCTTTTTTGGATGCAATTAAAAAAACAGAATATGGAAACTCATCAACATTAATAAGTCTGTAAATGGTTAAAATGTGTGCAAGTAAAATTAAATTATTAGAAATGTAATTGATTTATAATGCAATAAAATTGACTGGTGTATGGCTGAGTCATAGTAATGTTTATTTTTCAAAGAAATTGCCCTCATCTAACAGTGAATATTCTTGAGTGACTAAGCCCAAGTCCTTTTTGTGGTGTGAAGTGAAGCACTGGAGATTTGCAATGACATCCTATGTCTTTCTGTGTTTTAAGCTCATCTAGATATTAAGCACTAGCCTTGTATTAGCTTCTCTTCTCCCCTCTGTCTCCACAACAAATTCTTGACAACTCTTTCTGAATGTCAGATATTCGCTTTAAGGGCATATTAAGCTGTCCATGTGGATGTAGCATGTTTTTTCACTGTTTTCAACCAAGTCTTGTAAGGAGAGCTGAGAAAAGTCAAGAGATCTCTAGTTCCTTGATTACAAAGAGTCACTTTCTTTGGCAGCCCAATACCTTGCTCAAGGCAGGCATTTTCTTCTGACAGCATTCCAGTGATGCAATCATAAAAGCCGCAAACAATTATCTTCTCAGAGAGTTTCTAAAACTTAGTAGTGAGGGCAGCAAGATGAAGTAGTGAGGACTGACTGTGATAGAACTCTTGGAAGGAAAAAGATGGCATCACTAGTTTGGCATGCAATTTCCATTTCACTTCCCATTTCACTTTTTACAGCTAGATCTTCACAGTCCTACATAAGGAAAATAAAAATGCTGGCTTTCTTATTTTTTACACAGTAAACTTGTGGTCTTTTTATGTTTTGGACCATTTTATTGCAGACTGTCTACAAAGAATTCTGTTGCAGCCTCTTTCAGCCTGGTGAAAAAAATACCATGCAAAGCCTCTAGTTTACTCTCTGACACCAGGCCTTCCAGTGGCCATTTGTTTCCTGACCAGGCACAACACTTTCTTTTACAGGTCCTGCAAAATTCCACAATGCTTTACATCAAATCACATACATAAGGAGTTACATAGATCTGGAAATCTAGGGGTAATTAATGAAAGCTTTTTCACTTTTTTTGTATCCCAATACTTCCTTGGAGGCTCACAAAAATATTATTGCTGCTGTGTTTTGCGCAGGACTTCAATAAAACTCATGTAAGAACATAATACTGAACTGAAAAAGTGTGACACCGTTACCTTGACACAGGGAACAGCCATCAGATCTATTGCAAGTGGTATTCTTGGAAGTAGGTGACAAATCTAGACTTACTCTCTATTTGGTACTAACTCTGAATTAGGCATGTTGCCAAGTGAGAAAATTCCAGTCACCAAGGAAGTGTGACAGATTACTCCGTTGTAGACTGCTAGTGACTTTTCCACAAGCACTGTACAGCAGAATCTGGTTTCTTGCATAGCAGCAGCTCTTTCAAGGTCACAGCTTGATAAGTCCTATCCATGTTTGCAGAACACCCACACTAAACACATCAGAAACCCAAGAGTAGGAAAAGGCGCTGAACAGTACAGTTTGGGTAAGCTCTACTTACATGAGCTGGCTCTAATTTGTAGGGATTGCTGCACCAAAAGAGATCCAATGCTGACACAAGCACACACACTTCAGAGCTGTGGCCCTTCCATCTCCTCACTTCGGTTATTCAGGAGATGTTCCCTGGCTCGGAAACACTCTTTTTTGCCATGCAAAAATTTCAAGCTTCTGTGGAAGTTTGGGTCTGACTTCCTAGTCATTGTTGATGGGGGAGTGGATACAATGACAAAGCTAAGGCAATTGGGACTAAAGAGGGAAATAACTTATTCCATTATCAGGAAAGCAAACTAAGTCTAACGAGCTACAAATGTGTGTTATGTGTCCGGAGCCCTTTACACGTGTTAGTAATTCACCTCTCACCCATGTTTCATGCAGCACTGCCATTACTGTGTCTCCAGTCTTTGTCTCTCCTAAATTTTCCTCACCTCAAACTCCTCTTATAGTCCCTTGTCATCAGCATACAGCATCCAAAGATCTACTTATGTCCCTTGTTTACAGCCTTTGGGCTTTCTGCTGAGCACAAATGAGCACAAATGAGCACATGGTAAGAAGAGCTACAAGCACAGTCACTGGTTAACCAGCTGCTGTCAGAGAGAAATCTCATCTGAGTTCTCCCTGCTGCTCCCTCTTTCCTCCATCCAGTCATATGTCAGATCTTCACATCTCAGAGTTTGCTGCTCAGCCATCCCTCTTTGACACACACTTTATTTCCTCAAGATGTGTCAGTGAAAAATACAAACTGACTTGCTCTTTCTGTCTAAGAAAAACAACCCACAAAGAAGAATGTACACACTTTGCATCCTTATACACTGGACAGGGAGAACCTACAGAAATGAGAACCTGTTGAAAGATAGGAGGTTTGTGCTGCTCCAAGTAAGAGAAGAACTACCAGAAATCGAGGGAAGAAAACCCAGATTCAGCCCTGTATTTCTTTCTAGCCAAGGCCAAAGTGCCATTTATGTCCAGATGTTTGTTATATGTGAGTGGGACTGCATTCCTGCTGCCACCCTGGATTCCAGGGGATGATTGTGGCTCTGCTGCAGCTCCACTGCTCTGCAGCGGGGGAGGTGTGGGGTGACATCCAAAGCATTACTCATGTCCTTCTCTCTGCAGATAAGTGATGATGGCAGGCCCTGGCACCTATCCTCTGAGGAGGGAGGCACCATGCAAGTTCTCAGATTCTTAATTCTGACTTCTCCCTACCCAGCTTTCCCAGAGCTGCAGATGCCATCTAAAAGGCCACAGATAATTCAATTGTTATCAGCATTAACAATTCCGAGCAAATTTTGGTCCTACAATACTTGGCATGAAGCGTGACAATACAGATGAGTGTTGGACTGGTCATCATAGAGAACCTGAGACAGCCACACAAAAGAATCTAACAGCTCACTAGAGCTCTGCACCAATGCTTTTGGTAATTTCAGAGTAAGAGTAGTGTAAGTGTGAAACTCAGCCAACAACTGTGAACACCACATACTGGTCACAACCCCAGCCATCAGACCAGGTATGGGACAGCATACAAAACCTCATTGCTGGGAGACATCAGAAGCCCTACAGCTAGCATCAGGGAGAAGGAAAAATGCAGTGATGTTGATTCATATAGATGATATTTCCCATGGAAGTGTGTAGGAGTTTAGCCTTTTACCATAACCTAAATTTTAAGAAAAGGAACAACTTGTTTCCAGTTCAATAACAGAAGCATATGACATTTTATATTAGCCTGAGAAATAAGAGAAGACAGAGTATGATGTAATTCTTCTCTTTGATGCTCCATATTTTGCAAATTCATGATATTTATGTGCTATGTTAAGCCATTTGAAGAGATGCTTTCATCCAGAAACAGCAAATAAATAAGGGTGGAAGAATATATTTGGAGAGTTATAAGGCCACATCTTATCAAGACTCCTAACTAATAAATGCAGCACAGCTATGATCAGATGTTTCTAAGCTGTCATATTTTGACCTGTAGAAAAACAGAATAGAGACACAAAATTCTCAAGTAAAGATTGATACAAATAACTGGATTTAATGACCTGAGTTCCTTAAACAGCAACAAACAAATAGATAAGGTCTTGTTTCAACACACATTTCTATCCATAGATTCTGCACCTGAAAGCTGGGCCACAAAGAACCGATTTTCTCCTCTTAATGCCAACAAAATGATGGCTGAAACAGATTTTAGGTGTTTCATTCTTTTTTGAGCACTGGCTACGATCTCCTGAAAGATGCCAATGGAGACTGACCAATCCACATGAACCAGAAATCTGCCTGTAAGAAACTATAAACAGAAGCTCTGGTGTAGGAGACTCGTGATACGAAATTAGGGATGGCTGGCAGGATGGGAATACAACTTCCAGCAGAACCTTGAATTTGAAACCTGTATCCTGATTTTTATTAAAGGTATGTAGCCTTTTTTTTTGTTCAAAAACAGCACTCCAGGAAAAGAAATAGTTATGCTAACAAGAAGGTGGGAAAAAAATCAAAGAAATTTTTCAATATTCCTTACTTTCCATTGCTCAGTGGCATAAAATTACAAATCATAAAGTGTTGATCTCTGCTGTTGTATTTCCTGGTCATTCAGTTCACTACAATATGGAGCAATCTCATATTACCAGTCATTCCAACTATCACAGAGACAATCCCCATTCTACAAAGCTTCTCTGCTGTAACTCCACGAGTTCTAGCCAAGAGTGCAACTACAGAAATCTAACTTTAGATCATTTGTTCTAAAGCTGTGCTGCTGCCAGCAGAAATTCACTGAAAGAAAGCTTAAAAGGACATGTTTCTCCTGATACTACATATTTTTATAATTTTACCACTCATTGCCAAATGCAAGAGTTCAAGCTATTGTAGCTCTGGAAAGCTAATGGAGATGAGCCAATTTTTACCACTCAGATCCTGGCTTTATTTCCACATTCCTGTCCACCCACTTGTTCTGTATTGTTCCATAAAACCACCTCATTCCTGGGCTATTTATTTTCAAATGCATTATATTACTCTCTAATTACAGTGAGAGAATAGATGGACTTGTTATTTCTGTGTGAAATATGGTAATTGTAGCATCATTTAAATAATTTTGGAAAAATTATCAGCTCTGAATAAAGAACACAGCAAATGAAGCAGTAAAACACAACCACGAAGTAGTCCTGACAAATCAGGAACATGAGTTTCGGAATGTTTGAAGATTTGGGAAAACTGGTTTCTGTAGAGAACCCCCTCCCAAAAAAAAAAATAAAAATTCCTCCAGGCTGCTTGCTAATACAGTTGAATGAAATTTGTTTCTTTATATAGCTTGCAGCATACAAAACTTTGCAAAGACAGTCAAGAGTTGATGGAAGGGATGAGTCAGTGACTTAGAGAAGGAAAGAGGATTGTGCACATGTGGGGTAGGAGGTGTGACACAGCAGTCGTTTCCTGTAGGACATGGTAAAAGTGCAAAACAAAGGAGACTTGGAGTTTTTAAGCAAAGGGACACACTTTAGCAAGTTAAGCCAATTTATCTGAGTTGGAAAATCAACCTGCATTAAAACCCCAAATGGCCATCCTCCTCTAGGATTAAAGTGGTCTGAATGTGACTAAAGTGGTCCTTAATCCTTGGGGATTTAGTCCTTGATGAGAGTGCTCTGAAATGATTCAAAGGCAGTTTGTAGAATAAAATCTCAATGTGCAGGTTTCTCCCTTTTCAAATTATGTCAACTGACTTCATACTTCTTCTCCACTCACCATGATATTGCTGATTTTCCCCATGAAAAACAACCTTAATTTGAAACATGAACATTTAGAGTGGCAGGACAGAACTTGTCTTAGGAAAATTGCAGCCAAGGACTGTATTGGGAGTACTGGAGGCTGAATAATATAATTCAGAGAACAGGTAACACCAGGGCAAAAACACTAACCTGACTTCCCATGAGATAAAAACTTCTAGGCAAAAGCCCAGAGGTAGCCAGTCTAGGCTAACAGCACACAAGACACTGAGCTCAGGGTAAAACATCTTTACCACCTAGGAATCACCTTGTGTTTTTGCTGCAGTAATCCAGCCAGGGCAGATTTGCCTTAGTTCAAGAAATTTTGTCATGTCCTTTAGGGTGGAAAGCAGGGAGTTAGGGTTTTCCAAAGGTGTTTCACTGCTCAGGGTTAGTTATAAGAGAGTCATGATGACACTTTGAGGGAGAAAGAGTCCCTGCCACGGGCACTTCCTCATTGGACACAAAACACACTGTGGTACTTAGAGATGAGGAGAATTACATTCCTCCTGATTTCCCCTGGCAAATCCATCTCTGCAAGGCCTAAGAAGATAAACCCAGAGGAAGGCAGGACATACTGATCTCCAGGGCATATCCAGCTTTCAGTCTCCTGCATTCAGCTTCAAGTTGGGAAGTCAGTACCAAATATGTCAGCTTGTGTAGAGCAGCATCCGTCTGCTGGACCCTGGCATGGCTCAGGTTAATTTTACACAGCCCCAGCAGCTGTTCCAGGTGAGTGGCTTCTTATGAACAGCCAGCAAATTAAAATTGATATAATTATGGCAGGAAAATGTCAATCCAATCTCAGCTTCTAAGGTCACCAGCAGCAAGGAGAATATGGGGATTATTCCTGACACTTGCACACCTGCTTCACTCTTGTTTTACAATCATTCATTGAAGAAAATACAAAAGCATTTATTTTCCAATGAGGAAAGCAAAAACTCTGACATTGATAGAAACCATATAGATTGCATCAGTCTGACTCTTTTGACATGCTTACCTATCTTGTAACATGCATTTCCTGCAGCTTGGGATTGTCTATGGTCTACTTGTGCTATCAGTCACAGCAAAGGTTTTCTGCATTCTGCACACTTCTGCATAAGCTGAAGTGTGGGAAGACATTTCCATCTCAGCTTCATTCATGTCAAAGAATTAGGCCTCAGGCTCTGCAGATCAGCTGTGCTGGCCTCCTCTAATAGACATGCAAAAGTGTCCTATGAGTACTCTTATGTAACTACATAATGATTTCTGCATAGAAGATACTTGTCTGGCAAGTGCTGGCCAAACTTTGGTGGTAAAACAGGCCAGGTGACTGAGCATCTAGCCTAATCATATCTCTAAATGATAGTAACAGTTAGACACAGTTTGGACTGCTGAGTTCAACACTCCTCAGTCCTTAAGACAGATAGAGAGACAATTCAGGCAAAACACTGAAGTACAGGTTCTTTACAGGCAGGGGAATAAAACATTTGCTGGCAGTCCTAATGCAGTGGGGCTCCTCAGCCACAAATTCCAGATTGTGAAGGATGCTTTGGATCTTTTGTGTTTTCTATGGGGTGGGATGTCACTGGGTCAATGTAATCATACAGGAATGGAAACTTCATTCCATCATGCTATAGCTTGCTGGAGTGACAATTAGGCCCAAAGGGATGAGAAACATCAGGTAGGAGGCTATACATGTATTAATGTCTGTGTGTGTAAAACACAAAAAGGGAAGAAGACTTGCTTTTCTGTGTATCAAGGTGAATTTGTGTTGCAGTGGCAAATTTGTCTGGTTTAGTAGCAGTGAGACAGAAATCCTTACTTATACTGGGATTATCTGACCATCCCAATGGCTGAAGCATGTCTGAAAAGAGTCTCTAGAAGAAGAATTGACAAAGAGAGAGTCATTGAGAAATTAGCTGTGTTTCTGCAAAATCAAAATAATGTAGACACAGCAGTGTGAAAATGCAGGAGATACAGATAAGGCTTGTGCTGCTGCAGTACTCCTTGCACCCTTGCAGCTAGGTTAAACCCACAGCCTGTGAAATCTGGTGAGCTGGCATTAGGATTCAGCCTCTTTAAAGCACATCTTTCTAATCCAGCTGTCATGGAGGTGTATGGTCTTACCTGCTCAAGGTGACAGAGAAGGGTGAAGAAGACAAATGAAAATGGGATAGGAAGAAGGAGAATGCAGACAGGGCAGACTGGCAGAAGAAAAATGAGTTTTAGGTTTGAGCTAAAGCCAGTGGACATAATACATGTTTCTTATGAGTCTTTGTTTTTCTTAGCAGAACTAGGATGACAAAACCCCATCTCTCAGGAAAAAAAAGAAATGAGAATGCTGTTATGTAACAGAGCACTAGCAAAAGGTAAAAGGTAGAGTCATGTTTGTAAAGCTGGACTCTGAGTGACAGCTTGGCACTTCTGGCATTGGTACTGAAGTGTAAACATAGCTAGAACGGCTTATTGCCTCTTTTATTTTTTTTTCCCCCAACAAAAAGGTGTGATTTCAGATTTACTGGAGGAATCACATTGATTTCTTGTTAATGCACTGTTTACCAAACATGATCTCAACACAGGTTTTAGACAGCATATTCTTTACAGACTAAGTAGTTTTCTTTTTTTGCCTTTAGCTTTTTCTGACTTTTGAGAAAAAAGTTCACAGAGCAAGCAGAATTCGACCTTTGCTGCTTAACACACCTTGAAGTGTAGTCCACAAACACAATGCCAGCTCTGCCCTTTTCAAGGGCGCTCTGCCCAGGGTGCAGCACAAAACTGTCCTAAGGAGGACTGAATCTGGGCCTGAATCTTGCAACAAACAGCTTCAAGAATAAATCACAACCATTTTTGCCTCATATTTTCAATCATTCTTTAAGCAGCAAATGTCTGAAACACTTGCAGTAGGTCCTGCAAATGACATTGGTGAAGGTTAAGTAGAGCTGCATATATTTTGGACAATGAAATTTATGAGACATAGGGATGAAGACATTACTCTTTTTTTTTAACTGCCCATTATACCAGTATGTCTAAACATCACTTGCTGTTGTCTAGAGGAAGGTGATTTGCCTAAAAATAAATCTAACGACCTGTGATCAGCAAGTTATTGCTCAGTGTTAAATTAGATTTTTGAGTTTATTTCTGCGCTGCAAAACTTGCAGTATCACAGTCATATGATGCCAAAAAGCATTTCTCGTCATTTGGCTAAAGCAAAGAGAGTGTTCCCCGGTAAAGAGCTTCATTACTGAGCCCACTGAGAGTACATCCAACACACAGGCCTTGTGCTGCTTAAATCATATCTCATGCATAGTTAAATACCAGTATTGCTCATTTAGCCTCTCATTTGCCTCTGGTTCTAATAAGCCAAGCACTAAAGCTGATTTATAGAACTGCACTCACTCAGTATGAAACTTGGCACAATACTCCTGCTTTCTTAGGACAGTCAGAGCCTGGCATAACAACAGATTTCCAGCAATCAATCAGAAAGATGATATACTGTCATACCACACCAGGTCTAGCTAAACCCATGAGCTCCTTGAACAGTTTGTGGAGATGCAGCAGATCCTCTGCTGACAATTTTCTAATGCAGCTTTTAGAACAGAGTCTTGACTCAGCTTGATAACAAGGGAACAGAGCAAAATCAATAGCACTTTTCCTGGTGCTGGACAAAACACTGGCTATAATGATTTCAGAGACTCCCCAGGCATTCCTGGGGCACTTGACACATGCTGCTGCTTCAGGATCTCTCACAGCCAGTTCCCTTAGGAAGGAGGGATCCTGCTCTGCTTAGGCTAGAGAAAGAAACCATTCAATACCCAGATCCATGTTCCCAGATAGCTGCTGCCTCTCCTCTCTTTGAGGAGTTTGGTTGGGGGCCAAAGATGCAAAGGTCTCTTGGCCTCTGTGTGTCCCCCATGACTGAACACGTCCTCTGGAAGGCCACGGGACACCACGCACGGATTGTGCAGGCTGAGCTGGTGAATCACCGGGGGAAGCGGTCAGCGCTCTCCCCCTCCGAAACACTGCCTGTGTTTCCAAGCCTGGACACAGTGCCTGCCTGTGATGCTAAGTGCTAAACAAGTAGAGGCATCCAGGGTAGTTTTTCAGCTGGAGAACTTGGCTCTGATGCAGTGCTCTGCTAATGTAGCTCTTCTCTCTTTGCTGCCAATGATAGCTCAGGAAGAATTAGCCTGAAAATCTGTACATCATGCTGCATCGTGCAGCACAGGTGCACCTACCTCTGAGAGTGAAAGGATGAGCAGGCTTAGAATGCAAGAGAATAGCAGAAGCCCCCATTTCTGCTGCCACCTAGAAATACAGATATTTTGCTTTCTAAAGGAGCTTTTATTTGACTCCTAAACATCCTTTTAACCAGGCCTTTTCCTAAGCACACATTTAAGAAGAATAGAGGAAGCTGATCAGGAAAGAAAGTACTTTCTTTAGTTGTCAAAGACCCAGTAATGTTCCTGGCCTGTCAGGCACAAAAACCTCTTTAAAACTTCAATTCCAGTTGAAGTTAAATCTGTGCTTCAGATGGTCCTAGACTTTCATTTATTATCAGAGGATAGAAACTTTTAATGTATTTACATATAATCAACATTTTGGTTATTACTGAACTGGAGACCAGTATTATTAAAAGGAACACAAACAGAACTGGGGTAGTAATTTTCCCTACTCCATATTTCCAAAACAACTTCAATCAGAAGATGACACTACAGGACTAAATGAAAGATGCCTCCACAAATTGCTATTATTTTATTCATTTGCAAGTAAGTCTTAGCTAAATGAGCTATTTAGTGGTACTAGTGCTATTCTATGCTCTGAAATTCTTCCAAAGAAAGTGGAATCATGGGTGTTCTTTTTTTCTGTATATGATCAAATTAAAGAAATTAGAGGACTCACATCTTTATGGACAAATAAGATACAAAACTCAAAACCATATAAAATAAAAGATACTTTGCAAAGACATTTTGGTAAATATGCTTTCAACTGAATAATTTATAATTGTTTCAGTGTATATGTAGTCCTGTTACTTATGTTCTACTTAGTAATGAGGAAACTACATAATTAACAATATGAAGCTTCTCCATAGTTTTTAGTTGTTACCTCTCAGTTATTGCACAAAATGAGACCATAGGCATATGAAAATGCTCAGCTGAAGAGCTGATCAGAGTGAAAATTAGACCCCATTCCTGCAGCTGCTGCCTGTGGAGGCACAGTGATTTGCTATTGTGGTATTGCTTTTTGCTGTAAGATTACTTTTTTGAATTTTATGGACTTTCAGCTGTATGAGTGCAAGATCAGGCAGCTTTTCGGAACGAAGAAAAAAGAGGATAGTGTAGGCTGTGTTGAAAAATGTAGAATCTAGGGAGAGAAGTAAGCTATTAGTCATGTACAGAGAAGAATGCTCAATGGGCCAAACACTCAATAAAACACAGTCAATAACATCCTTGTCCTGCTCTGATTCTTACCTTCTTTTTCTCCACCACCATCCTTTTATGTCTGGATAAACTTTCTGTAGCCTTCTTCATGTCTCACTCTTTTCTTGGAAATTCTTTGATTCTCTGAAATTGCATTTGCTTTCTTCCTTCTTAAAAGCCTCCTGTTTTTCCTATGACTGTCCTCCCTTCAGTGCTGTCTCCCTGATAAATGTCATCAGGTCTGCCTCCATAATTTTTGTGTGAGCATTTCACCAGCTTTCCTTTCCCTTGATTTTCTCCAGTCTTTTGTTCTCCTCTTCGCAAAGAGTGGGTGTCTTGGGGACCTTTTTACCATCTCCTCAGTCCCTTACACGGTTCCCTTACTCCTTTCTGCAACTGAATTTTCATCCTTTTATATAAGTGCCCATGCATTTCTCCATCTAGGTGCTGATATGGAGCACACCAGAAACACTTGCATGATTTGTTCTTTCCTCTCCACACATTTGCCAAATCAGAATTATGCAGTTGATTTTTCAGTGACTTGAGGAAACTTTGCTTGTTTTGGTGACATTGCAGCTGGGTCAGGGATGTCAAAACTCCTGTTAATAAGTGGCAACCAGGACAGACACATGCATCCAGTGCCAGTAGGTGGCCAGAGGAAGCAGCTCCTTGTAATTCTCAAGCAGTTCTTTAGTGCCACAGGGTGGTCTGTAGTGACCATTTCCTCATACAGCTTTTGCATATATATGTGTTGCTGCTTAATGGCCATTTTTGTTGAAAACATTACTAGAAATTTAGATGTGAGAAAAAAAGTGAATATTCCATGAACTTCCAGTTCCCACTGTTAACTGACATAGTGCCCTATGCCTTCCCTCCAGAACTTTCTGATTTCTTGTCCCCACTCTTCTCTCTGTAACAGATGGAAGAGCAGGCTTGATTTTACCTTGACTTTGCTTATTTTTCTTCTTCCTTCTCAGTTTTCTTTAAAGTTCATTTTTTTACCCCCGCTAGTATGACGGCAAGAGTGTCCAGCTCCATTACAGAAAAGGCCAGTGGCTCTGTTGAGATGTGGTGACAGCAAATGACCCTTGCATGACTTTTCTAACTTCCTGGGAGAAAAGTTTCCTTTAAGCCAGTTGCTCCCAGGCCTGGGCACAGGAGCAAAGGCAGCTCCTGGTGGCTCTGCACACCTGTCGCTGCAGCTGCTGAGAGGCTCTCCTGTTTTCCAGAAACTCCCTGGGTACTCATAGGTATGGCAAGGTGCATTTGGTCCCTGCAGCCAGGAAGAACCCAACAGGACATGGGAACAGCATGTCTGCCTTTCCTCTCCTTTCCCAGTCCCTGGAGGTACAGGGAAGGCTTGCATGATATGGTTATGTTCCTCTTCTGTCTGTCAAGTGTCTGACATATACATCTTGCTGTCTGAAGAGGCCTGTCTAGAAAACAATAATTGCTGCAAGACTAGGAAGGAGCATCAAACCAGCTACCTCTTGTACTTCTCTGCAGGATTTGAGTTCAGATTCCTGTCCACTTCAGATTCATGGATTTTCTGTGTTTGCCTTCTCTGCTTTGAAGATCACACCCTCTACCTGCATCTAAATGTTCTCTATTTTGCCCCTCTTAAGCCCAAATTCTTTCCACTCCCCGCTACTTTTACACCAGTCTACATTTACATTGTGCCTAACATTTATTCCTCATTTGTGTCACTATAAGACAGAAGAGAAACAAGCCTTACATGTGTAAACAAGAAATCCTCAGAGACACAATAGCATTTCTACCCACTCTGATTTTCTTTTCTTGCAAGTAAAAGATAATTAGAAAGCCTGATTAAGATTGATCTTGATTGTCTGAAACACTGAATGATTCTGACCTAAATCAAAATTATAGCAGCTATTCTTTTAACAATCACGAGATTGAAGAGAAAAAAAATAACTGTCAAAACAGCTAAGAAATATTATCAATATTGGTTTGCTGGCTCAGGAGACAATACCAGTCTTTGAACTGCAGAGTGGTATATCCATATTCAGATAAATGGCTTGCAGCAATCCAAGAAATCTATCCTACTGTTCCCAGAAGGATAATGTCACAAAAACTAAACCTCAGTGTGGCAGTGGCAGTAGCCTAGAAGAGGGCTCACTGCAGGCTACATAGAAACAAGAGATCATCAACAAATCCTGCCACAACTGAAGGAGGGAATGATGAGCATTATGTAGGTTTCATGTGTAGAGGTGAAGATGGAGGAGAAACAGAAGGAAAAAATACAACCTTCCTCAGTCCCAAAATTGCACCAATAGTAAGCAAAATTTTAAGTCACAAAATAGCACAATGTAGAATATGTTTCTTTTCCTACTGTGACACAAAAAACCTCACCCCCTCCAAAACCCAACAAACCAAACAAAAAAAAACCAAACCAAAACAAGCCCCCTGCCCCTTAAAAACTATATTTGAGAAAGATACAGGGCAACATAATTAGCTAGGAGACATGCTGTGGCTTCAAGTACATATGAATATTAGTATACACTAAACACTCTAGAAAATGTCTTTTTAGAATGAAGAAAATCAGTGCAGTAACAATTCTTTATATTAAGGAACATTGCTGTAATTTTAAATGCTTTTAGAACTTCTGCCCTCAACCAGCTGTCAATACATGTTAGTTGAAATATTCAAGAAGCTGTTGTCATTCACTGAAATATTTGCCAAAATAGAGCTTGCCTTCCCATAAATTATAACCTTTAATGCTGCTAATGAAGTCATGTTCTACTAATGCATTTGATATTTTTACTGGAGTGAGAACTACAGCTTTCTGGAGCTGTGATGCCATCCTTTTTGATTTTTATAGCTACTTCGAAGTTGTAGAGTAGCCATTAAACTCAAATGCAATGACAGTTTTGGAAAGATGGTAATACTGTATGCTGGAGATAATTCACAAAGCCTTTATTACTTGAGTGCTTAGAAACAGAGAAGCACTGTAATGCCTAAATCCCACAAAAGCTGATTATTTTCCTCCTGAGCTTCAGACACAAATCAAGAAAATGCATTTGAATAGGCGGGAAGTAGCTGCAAAAACAGGATTGCTGAAAACATTGTCCTGGGCTATATATCTTTATCCCACATCCTATTTATGAGTTCTGAATTGCTAGTGAACATTACTTAAAAAAAAAAGAAAAAAGAAAAAATCCGTCAGTGTATCGAATCTGATGCACTGATGTAATCATTATTGAAATAACTTATATGCTGCAGACTTTAAATTTCCTATTATCTGTACATAAATTGTGAAGCAGCAAGAGACTACAGAACACACCCACACACATATATATATTGGAGATAGTAATCAATGAGCAGAGCAAATCAAACAGCAGAGCAAAATGAAGACAAGACTTCATTCAAAGAGAATGGAGAAAGCACAGCTTTTTCAGAAGGATCTGGGCTAGGGGTGGTGGAAAGTCCATCATCCATTCATGGTAGACAAGCTCATCCTGAATGGACAATTTAATGCTGGATAAATGAAGGATGAAGAGTTGATCCCTCTAGGGATATAAAGGACATAAATTCAGGATTCCAGGATTCCACATATAGGAAGTCTTTTTAACTAAAGGTTTTGCTTCAGTCATTAAATTAGCTTTTCTTGCTATATGAAAAGATTCACTTCAGTGTAATTATAGAGCTGCCTCCTCTATGTCTTCCATAACACGGAATTCAAGCAAGGAATATAAATATTGGCCTGTAAACCTTTCTGAGCCAGACTTTGAAGCTACAGAGAAACAATTCAGGAAAGGACACAGAATCATGGAAGAAATCAACGCTGAAAGATAAAAGCCCAGACCTATAAATATACATATACATATATATATATATGTATGTACGTATGTATGTACATATGTATGTATATGTACGCATGCACGCCACCCTTGTAAGACCCTCCTGAGATGCCTTAATAAGTGGTGTATACATGTGAAATTCCCCCAGATGAGGTTTTCATTTTGGTTATGGTGGCAGGGAAATAAAACCAAGGCAAATATGGAGAGCAAATCCTATCCAATGAAGTTGGGGTGTAGGAGCCAAACTTTAGGCAGACGTGGGGCATGCGTTCACACTGATTTATAGTCAATGCCTGCAATGTTTTAAGACCTTGGATTCCCTGAGACTGACATGAAATAAACAGTCATGTTCACACCTCTGGCACGCTTTATACATGCTGTGTAGACTTCCTGGCACTTGCATTTTCTGGGATTAGTTATGTATTGGCAGGTTCATAGTCTCATACATGCATTAAAGCATAAGAAAAAAGCCCCAGCATTTCTGAACTCACCAAAGTCTATTAAATGGAAAATGCTTACAGTACTATGTAAGTCCTACAAAGCTTGGCAAGACAGAAAAATTCCACCTACTTGCAAAATTTAGACAAACGTATATTTTCCCACAGGGAGAAAGTTCAAAGCATATAATTTAGCAATTGTAAGTGGATACCATTCCTGAGAGTAGTGAAAACTCTTCTATTTATAAAATAAAACCCCTGCACCACTTAAAACTTGCAAAGAAACAGGGAAAGTCACAAGGCTGTACAAATTCAGACTGGTTCTACCTACATTTACCGGAAAAGATGGGCTTAGGTAACAAAATAATAGGTTTTGCTTTAAAAGGTGGCTTCATGAAGAAGGAGAAGGTCTCCGCTGTGACTGGAAAGAAACTGTAGGTGTGAATAAGTCACAGGATAAAAAGAAAGAAAGTCCCACCCATATGGATTACATCCACAGCTTAGAAAAAGAGCTCTATACAGCAGTCAGAACTCAAGAGCCCCTCCTTCCTCTTCCACCCTCCATGTGTGTGAAAGAAACACAAGGCCCTCAATTAAATAAAAAGAAAAATTTAGAACAAGTTATTCTGTTTATGGAGATTGTCTCTTAAAAACAGCTTCAACCAAGCATTTTCTGTCTAAATGTTTTAGCAATCACTACAACCATATAATTGATTCTCTGGAAAAATGTAGCTGTAGTAGCTGTAGACAGCAAAAAAAAAACCAGGATGGGTCACCAGAGGATCAAACTTTTCAGAATTTCATTAATATTTGCTTGTTCTTATATGAAATTCCAAGCTAAAGATTCTCATTGTGCTACAATAAAGCTTTTGCTTAGACTTAAGCATCTGTGCTATTGAGAGTTAAGAAATCTATCTCTGAAACCTTTCAATGTCAAGTGCTGTCGTAAAATGTACACCTGATATTTACTGTTACTTTCAGTGAAGTTACAAGTTCTTATATTACATTAGGTCCATAAACAAAGAGAAGTTGACCACATGATGTGCACCAATAAAGTGAATATCTGCAGATGAAGTAGTAAGAAATACTTAACCAACAATTACCCTGTATTTGAAGTCCCTCAGGGTCAAATTCAAGCAGATAGACAATTAGGAAAATAAAAGGAAAGCCCTTTTGTTTATGGTATTATATTCTTCTTCTATGAGGAAAGGACAGGCTGGGCCTTTTAAAGAGTCTCTAAATGAAAATGTATTATTAGTTCTTGCAAAACAAATGGACAAGCAAACGACAAACAAACAACCCACCCAGGGAAAAAAAATCAAAAACATGCCCTGAATCTTAGAAGACCTGGCAGAAAATGGTGATCCCAACCCTTTCAGTTAAGCAGATGAGTGACTGGATTGCTCCAAAGGCCTGGAGAAATCTAAAGATTTCTCTTCTTAGTGATCCTAAAATCCTGTGCTGTTCTTTGAAGTAAGAACTAAAATCTGTAACCCTAAGGTGAGAAAGAAAGGATGTTTGGAAATTTTAACACACTAGAAAGAAAATCCCTCACACATGGAAGATCAGTGGAAACTATCCCCCTTTTTGAAGAAGTCAAACCAGTGTCTGTGACCTGGTTACTGGAAGTTCCTGCTGCAGCCATGCAGGAAAAGGAGCTGCACCAAGACAAGGTGAGAGGTAGCAGACATTATTGCTAATGGGTAGCGGAAAGGTCAAGATTTAAGATAAATCTGGAAAAACATTTCTTGGCACACCATCCCAAACTGCAAATTCTCTCAGATCGAACCACTGTGCAGAAATTGGCAATGGTTTCTATCTCTCATCCATCCTTTTTAGCCACAGTAGCAGTGGCCATGGGGCCCAGAAAGGCTTTTTAGAGCCGTGACAAAACACCCCAGTTGCCAGACACCAAACTGTTGTGGCTCACAACTTGGGACAGTGCTGTCTCTGGGTGATGGTGTGAAGCCCTGGGAGGAGATTATAACAGCTCACACAGGCAGTGGGAGAAGACCTCACAGTGACTTTTCCCTCTCCTGCTCTCCTGGCAAAAGCATCAGTTGTATACACAGCATTGATTTGATTGTATGAGAAAAATAAAACTAACTGCTTTAGCAAAGGAATAGTTTTTTTGAAATCTCGAGATGATAAAAAAAGATTATTGGAAACCATTTTCTCAAAGAGAAACATAAATTTGGCTAACCTGATCAGTCAGAGCATCAGCCTGCACTACCTAGAAACTGAAAATTGATGTTAAAGAGCCAGACAGGCAAAGAGCCAGACAGATGGCACCACAGTAGATGTGGATTCACTGGGCTTTTTATCTTCACTTCTGGAGACTTTCATGATGACTTGACTTTCAGCTGCTTTCTGGATTGGTACAGAGCAGCTCAGAGAACTAGCATCCTTAAATTTAAAATAAAATATATCAGCAATGTAAATGTAATTTAAGCCAAGCTCCTCATCAATACTTTTTATATATTCTGGCTAAGGAAAAAAGGCTCTTTTTCATGCTGACTGTACTGTATGACTACTCTCTCCTGTGCTAGAGCCCTTCTTGTTACCTTTTTATCTACAGTATGTTCACTGCATCTGCTAGAGATTACTGACCTGTGCTTTTCAGGTAAGATCTGAAGCTGGAGCGAAATTTAAAGCTATGCCATCAACTGCAGTGTAACTCAAGCATGTTGTGTAAGTGGGGACATTAGGCTTTGGTGTTTCTGAAGAATCAGAGCTTACAGCCCAGCAAAACATCATTTGATATGTGCACTGAGTAAGCATCACACCATTTCTCAGCTGGCTGATTTGCTAACGTGGGACATATATCAGTAAAACCAGTGGAAGTGAAGTGCAGACTGCTGGAGCCAGGTAGCCTCAACTGGATGAGTTCAATTAGCTGAAGCAAAATTAAATGCATCCAACCAAAGAGATACTCACTGAACACACACACCCACTCCCTCTAAACCTTCAGCTGGAGATACACAAGTTTGTTTTTAGTTGCTTCTTGTCTTTTGTTGCTTCCACTGCTTTTCCCTTCATTCTGCTATAGGTGAAATCACAGGTGCATTCTTTCTCCCTGTTGAACATATAATATGTCACCCTGTACTAACCTTGTTTAATTTCCACTTTGCTTCCCCTTTCTTTGCTTCATTTGTGTCATCTTGATTTCTCTCCTGTGATCCAATTCATTTGTAAAAGACTACCCTATGTTTTTGATAGATTTTTTGATGTGGAAGTATCTTTCAAGCTCTGCCTTTGATTGCATCTCTCTTTGGGGAGTTTTTTCTGATGTGTCACTGGAAGCTGGTACAAAGAGAGATGTCATCTTTCTGAGAATTCAGAGTGAGAGAAAACAGATATATGAGCTAAATTTTTAATGTAGAATTAGGCACTGCAAGAAAAGCTTAACTTGCAACATACACATTGACCATGAACAGATAGAACAAAAGGCAGCATGGTCTTTTGAAGAGTTGCAAATGCTTTATGATCAGGCATGTGACAGAAAATCCACTCTGATAGTTAAACTAACATTGATATCCTCATAAGAATTATCCCTGCTAAGTAAAATTCTAACTAAATGTTACAAATCTTAGTTTTCATAGGATCTTATATAATATTAATGCTAGTATTTAGATACACAAGTATTATAAACCATCACAGTTTTCAGTGTAATTTGAGACTATCACAAAGCACCATCCATAAAGCAGTATTAAAATCTGACTTAAAAGTGCATTTTTGTAACCAAAAGTCAAAATGTTTCTGCCTAACTGCTAGTGGAGAAACTATATTACCTGTATATTCCATTTCTTATTATCAAGCTTAATATTTCAACTGATGACACCAAAGTGAGCTCAACAGTAGGAACAAAGCCAGAATACACATTAGAGATTGCCACCTTTGATTTCAGATTCTTAATAATAATAAATGTCAGAAAGAAACATTTTTCTTTCTAGCTGAATCTTTTACCATTGAATAGGCTGAAATTTAATACAGACTATTTCAAACTTGAGCACACTTGATGAAATATAAAACATGAATCGGTGTGAGGCTTCAGAATATCACAGACTGATTGCAGACACATCATGGTATTCAGCTGGATAATAACCTCCAGCGTTTTATGCTGAGCACTTGCATTAAAACTGCTTTGTGTACAAATGAAATTCGTCTTTCAAATGAAAGCTTTTTCAAAATTACCTTAAAGAGTGTGTTACAACTCTTCTTCAGCTTTTTTGTACATTGGCTCCCTCTCCTGTTCATTGAGCGCAAGCAATCAAGTGCAGCCAGTTAAAGACATTTCTCAGTACTTCCACCATTGTTTTTTGGAAGCATGTTTCTGAGGATCACAAGAAAAGACTTTCTTAGGTACCCAGCTGAAATGGAACTTTTTCAGTGAATTTAAACAAAAAAAAAATTGAAACAATGTAGAAGTAAAGCCTTTATCTTTAGAGTCCACATTAGAGTTAGAGATGTACATTTTAGAGTCTACTCCAGAGTTAAGAGATGTCTAAAGATAAGATTTGAATAGTAAAGTACAAGAAGCTGCATGCAGTTCAGACATGAAAAGTGTATACTGTAACAGTAACACGTGAAATGAACAAGAGAAAGACCAGATGGGCAAGATAACCAGTGACAATTTGTACATGAGGATTAGAATTAAAATCATTCACTATGGCAAAATTTGTGGAATTGAAAATGTGGTACCTTTGCTGCTAAAATACCACTGGAAGGAATACAGATCTTATACCTAATATTCAGAGAGATGATTGTCCCTCTACTTGGTGCTGGTGAAGCTGCACCCCAAGTTCTGTGTTCAGTTCTGGGCCCCTTACTACAGGAAAGACATTGAGGTGCTGGAGTGAATCTAGAGAAGGGCAACGAAGCTGGTGAAGGGTCAACAAGTCCTACCAGGAAATCTGAAGGACCTGGGGTTGGGAGTGTTCATCCTGGAGAAAAAGAGGCTCAGGGGAGACCTGATCACTCTCTACAAGTGCCTGAAAGGAGGTTGTAGCCCAGTGAGAGTCAGTCTCTTCTCCCAGGCAATCAATGAAAGGAGGACATAGCCTGAAGCTGTTCCAGGGGAGGTTCAGGCTGGACATCAGGAAGAATTTCTTCAAGGAAAAGGTTTTTAAGCACTGGAATGGACCGCCCAGGGAGGTGGTAGTCACCATTCCTGGAGGTGTTAAAGAACAACTGGACAGTTTGTACTTAGTGCCACGGTCAAGGTGACAAGGTAGTGGTTGGTCACAGGTCAGCCTCGATGACCTTAGAGGCCTTTTTCAACTGAAATGATTCAGTGATTCTGTGATCAATAGCAAATAAACTGACTGAATAACGAAATAAAATGACAGAGTCTTATAGGAAACATGGCAAGGTATGGAGAAGTCTGATTTCCTTTCCTCTCTGTTCTCCAAGCAAAAAATCAACAGTGGAGTTAGAAATATGAGACACACTTCCAGGGAAAGGCTGTTTACAGTCAGTGTAGGAACACTCCTGCAATGAAATCTTAGTAAGTAAGAGCACCAGATTATTGAGGGTACTGGTGACACACAGGTGACAACCCTGATATTTTTACAATGCAGTGTATGTACATCTTATCTGGAAGGACTATACATCAGCGAACGCTCATATAATCATACCGCATATCTCATAGTAAAAAAAAAACCCCTGAGGCATGGGGCAGGTAAAAGCCACATAAAACTACCTGCTTTTGTTAGCTCTTAAAAAATTAGAATTAAAATACACCAGTAAAAGGCAATGTCCCATTTCTTAAGAACCATGAGACATCTTAAAAAGAAATTGTCATCAGGCACTCACAACTGCATGGAGCCATCAGAAGTCAAGTTGTGTGAATTATTGTAAGGGTAAGAATACAGCTCAGTATTTCTGCTAACAGCTTTTCATTTGAGTGCTTATGACTGGTAGTGAGGTAAGACAGGGACAGCACTGTCCTTAGAAAAATATGCTTTAACAAATCAAGGAAAGGGAAGATGGATCTGGAGAGTGGGTGATTCTGAAATGAAAAAAGCAGTGGCTCACATTGCATAAGCAAGCTGCATTGAACAGCTTTAATGAGATGTAAAACCAGCGGAGTAATGACTTCTGATCTCCACTGACAGGTTTATTTTTATCTAATGCTATTTAAAATTAAATGCATAAATAACCTGGAGAGAACACACCTCTCCTGCTCCCAGGTATGTGTTTTGAACACTGCCAATAGTTAGTTCCTCTTTTGCTAACTTTCCTTTTGGCTTTCCTTTTGCATAATGACACCTCCAAGAGAGGCGCAGAGAGCATCTTCTTCCCAGCACACAGGTTCAGTTTGTTGGTTACTGCAGCCTTCTGGAAACTGAGGATGTGCATCTGAATGGTGCTACAGAAGCACACATCACCCACTTCTTTTACCTCCTGTGACACTGATCTCTAAGCAGAAAGCAATAAATCAAAAGGTAACCATCATATTTTCTGTATTTCAGATCACAAGAACAATCCTGGAAAAAAGCATGCAGTACTCACATGCAAGCTCTAAATCATGAGCAGAGTGACAACTACCTGGAGTCCTGATTCAGCAATTGCAGCATGGGGAAGGGACAGGATTTCATATACTTTCTCAGGGTTAGCATGGCCTATTGGTAGCTCTGGGCTGTTCACCTCCCAGAACAACCTGGTTTCAGGACATCAGTTTGAAATGGTTCAACTCATCCTGTGTGTAGTAAAACAGATTTCTGTTGCCATTAGCCCTCAGTGAGATTTTAGGATGTGTTTTGGATAAAGGCAAATTACAAGGCTTACTTATAGAGGTAAATGTGTGCATTTCAATGGGCTTTGATACACATGAGAGACTAGAATATCTTACCAAGTAGCTGGTTTTGTTCTCCCCTGTGAACAGGACCATAGTGTACCACATTTCTTTTAGAAACCGACAATGTATTTTATACCAAAAAAAGGAAACTATTACATAATCTCATACAAGACTAAATCTATCAAAATGAGGATCTTTATCTGCAGCAATTTCTAATTATATAGGCAGCAACAAATAGAACTTCTCCAAGCTGCTTTTAGAGTGGTTACAATTGAACTGGTAAGATTCTAAATAAACAAGAGCGCTTACCATTAAATTTCCATTTCTGTACCATTAAATTTCAATTGGATGTACAACTAAAACATTTTGTAGCTTTTTAAGTATCCTACTTATTTGGAAGTTATACTATGAAAAGGTGTTCTTTTGGGTTTCACCTTTTCCAGTCATTAACTATCTTCATTCATGTAACTACACGTGAAAATGTCACAAGATGAGTTTCAAAGGCATGCCCCATCAAAGCTGTGAACCAGCAGCCAAGAACAATTTTTATGGGATGGTGCAATGTTTGGCAGTGGTGCTTTGATTCTCTAATTGGGAACTGTAACAGAACTATTGAAACACCAAGTGTCTAGACTGATATCACTGTCAAAATAAAAACCACTAAACTTGGTACTTCATAAACCAAAGGCAAACCCCACTCCTCTACTCTGTAATATAATCTAGGAAACAAAGAACTAATGCTTGATAAAACTGATTGTGATGCCTCCTTCCCACCCTGCAAAGAACCCACCCAAGCCCTTGCATTAATACTTACCTCAGGTGATAACCTAACCTCCTGCCCTTTCAGTATTCTTTGCTTATCCAAAACGAAAAACACCATAGTACTGTGTTTCTCCAGCAGCAAATGGTTGCTAGTTACCTACCACAAAACTTTTGAGCCATTGCTGTCTAGGGCTGTATAAATAAAGATGGAATTTTAAAGGTCTGAATAGCCATTTCCCTAATGTGTTACCAAGGATCCAGGCTGAGTCTAGCATTAAAGCTAAATTTTCTGTCTTCAGTGTTATATAGAATTAACTTTTGTCTTTGTACAGATAGAAGAGGTAAGCTAAATTGTGTCCCCTGCTTACTTTGGGCAAAGGATAACTCTGCTTCCTCCTGAAGTTTTGCTGATGATTGGGAACTTGTTGCAAACTGTGATCTGCGCAGAATTACTACACCTTGCTGAAAAATCCTCATCCCTAACTGATCTAGAGAAGAAACAATTTGTAAAGAGCAGCTTGCAGATCAGTCTTCTTTCATAAAGGTAAAACAGAACGAAGTGCCACAACTCTGCTCATGCACAACTCTCTTCACAATAATCATCTCAGAAGACTGCAGAGCTGGGTACAGCTACATTATGTATCTACAACTGCTCTATCAGGATTTTGGCATGGAAAAATATTCAGTTCTGCATAGCCATAAAAGTGCTATAACAAACATCACTAATGAAAATTGGAACAGTAATAAACTACTACAATTTGAAGTTTTCTCTTAACAAGATTTTAGTAAAAAAACCCTGCTGTTGGTTAATACTGTATCCCTAACTGCAAGAAATACTGTTTGTTGGTTACTCTGGAAAGAGAAAATCACAATACATATGATAGCAATTACTGAGACCACTGTTAACAATCTTAGTTTTCACTCATTTGCTCTGAATTAAGCCCTTTGCAACTCCATTATTAAGTACACAACTCTACTTCATACAAATCAAATGCAGCCCATCCTACAGCACAGCTACAGCTTTTGAGTTACCTTCAGTTTTCTCCCATCTCTGGAAGCACAGCAGAAAATGCTATTAAACAGTACATCCCTGAAACAGCTTTGCTAGCTCTGGTCCAAAATACTGTCACATTTATACTTCCCTAACCAACACAATTAGAATTTGCCTTTTTCCATGTGGAGGTTTTTTTGTCGTTTCCTAATGATGTAAATCTGGGCACCCAACTCTACTCTGTCACTGTTTTTCACTTAATTTCATACACATACAGCAAGCAAGACTTTTAATTTTTTTTTTAATTTACAATATTGATTGCTCCAAACTATGGCTTACTGTTGGTACACAGTAAATACACTCTTCTGAACAACTTAGTATGAAAAAATGCAGTTAAAACGTTAAAAATACTGCTTTACAATGTGTGAAACAATCTTCAGAAGTAATGATGTGGCTACAGCCATGCACAGAGGAAGACTACTTGGTTTTGTCTTTTAATCTAGCAGCAAATTCATTCCTGTACTCCTTAATCTGAAACTCCCTGTAACAATGGATTCTAGTGAAAACTTCTGCTGAATTAAGAAGATCAAACAACTCTCAGCTTGCTGTTAGCACTTGTAGTCCCAGAACAGAGTATGTTTCTCTTACACCAAGAATGGCTGTTCTCAGAAGATTTACTGAGCCAAAGGCATCAATAGGATATCAAAATAGGAGATGTTTCTGAAGGGGAGTTACACTCTACAAGTGCATGCAGCTGTCAAAGTCTGGATGAATTAGGTCACATGCTTCCCCTAGACAAAAGACAAGTGGCTGGGCACGACTGCCAGTTCACAAAAAGTACTTAAATCAGATTAAATGCATTTTTATCACAAGCTTTAGACAGATTAATACACATGGTAACACCTAGCACTGATTAAATTTAGAAAAATATTATACTGGAATTTTTTTTATAGCCTTTGTTGTTAATGTAACAGAAGATATATTGCAGATGATGCCAAAAACCACCCTGCTTTTTGATGTTAAAGAGCTGAGCTGTCAAAGCTTTTATGCTGCTAGCAATTACTCATTTGATTATTTACATATTTTTTTAAACAATGAAGAGGCAGGAAATGTTTCTTTATTTTTTTTTAATTTTTATGATCAAGGATGACTGAACCCAATTACATAGTCTTTGTTAAGTTAATGGCTGCCAAACAAGCGTGTACTCCAGTGACCCATCGTGAGCAGAGTTATCTGATGGGTGAGACAGATTTTAAGGTTAGACACAGTACATGTAAAAATAGAAAGTTTAAAAACCAATCTCATCACAGACATTTCCATTGCCATCTCCTTTGTGAAATAAATAAGGCAGCAGATAACTTTTACTTTGCAGTGGCAACTTTGAGGTATGCTATTAAGTCTGCTCTCTCGCCCTTCTTCTTAATACCGGCAAAAATCATCTTTGTTCCAGGGATATACTTCTTTGGATTTTCCAAATACTCCATCAGAGTATCTTCACCCCAGGTGATACCTAAAAGAAGGAAAAAAAAGCCCCAGTTAATAAATTCAAAATAGTAAACACTTAAATTTTTGTCCTCTGCTCAAATTTCAGCAGATTTTAAAAATAATCTCCAAGAACTGAGTATTTTTGTCTCCTAAGGGCAGGTTAAAGTTTACCTTTGTTCTTATTAGCATCCGTATAAGAGAAGCCCTCAGCTTGTCCGGTCTTGCGTCCAAATAGGCCATTCAAATTGGGTCCAGTCTTATGCTTGCCTCCCTTTTCAACCGTGTGGCACTGGGAGCATTTCTGGACAAAGATCTTCTTGCCTTTCTCAACGTCTCCCATTGTCAGTACTAGACCAAGAACACACACAGAGGTCAATATTGCAACCTCAAGGTCACTGAGCAGAAACTTTAGTGTGTCCCACTGCGTTACAAAACCAACACATGCAGAGTGTGAATCTGGCAATTCTCCATCACACTGTATATCCACAAGCTACAGCTCCTGGGCTTTAAGACTAGCATGGAATCATGAGACTACTTAAAAGGTATCAAGGTGATAAACATGCTTAAAGAGCAAGAAAAACCTTCCCTCGGACAAACTAATATCCCCACAGCATTTAAAGGATATGGCAACAATTCCTGAAGAACAAATTTAACGTAACTCGTACAGCTGTAACAGGAGTTTCCTAGTCGTGAACAACCTCGTGTAAAAGCACAGAACTCTTGACAGGCTTTTCCTCTGCAGGTGAAAAAGCACACTAGCCACGCATCCGGGCAGGGCCGGAGGGCAGAGGGCACCCGGCTGTCACCATGACCCGGGACGACCCCAGGGGTCCCGACAGCCGCCACGCGTGAGGAGGCGGGAGCGTCCAAAGGCACCCGCACCGCCCGGCTCCCGCTCTACCCGCGCCCAGCCTGGCCTCGAGCTTCTCCTCAGGCTCCCGCCGGCAGTGGGGCCACCCGGCCCCACGGTGACCTTCCGCTGCACCCCGGCCGCCGCCTCAGGCCGCGGCCCCGGCAGGCGAGAATGGCGCTCAGCACGGCCTTGAGCAACAGCCGCTCGCCTCATCTCCCTGCCAGCCGTCACCACCCCGCATGGCCAAGCCGCAGCCCAGCCGCCCACCGGCACTTGCCTGCCCGGCTACCCCGCTGCGCCCTCAGATACCGCGCCCGGTCTCCAACACCTCCGCTCGTCTGCGCCCAAGGACACGCTGTACTCCGCCCTATGTAACCCGGCACCGCCGCAACCAACCTCCGCCGGCGCCCGCGGCCCGCCTCTCTGCCGCGACAACCAATCAAGTGCCGGTCTCTGGAGTTCTGATTGGTTGCAATCGGCGACGTCACGCCGCCGGAGGCTAGTGGGGTAGGTTGCGACCGGCGGGCCCCCGGACTTCCTTCCTTCCTTCGCCTCTCCCCTCCAATCCCGGCGGAGTGACGTCAGACGTCACTCTAGTGCGGAGGGAGCGCGCAGCAGAGGGGCGCGGGAGTTGCGGGCGCATGCGCACAGCGCAAGTGGAAGCAAGGGTCGCTCGGCGCGTGGCGGAGGCGGTGGGCGGGGCCCGGGCAGTGACTCGCGGGGGTGTTTTGTGGCGGTGGGGCCGTGAGGGCGGGAGCGGAGGGAGAAGTACTGGAATTACTGTGTCGGAAATTCACTCAGAGCGGGAAACGCCTTCGATGGTCGAGTGCATGCTTTGGGAAGAACGCCACTATGTCATTTAGATCACGGCATTTTGTGCCGGGTCCAGTTTTAAACACCTCCAAGGTCAGCGACTGCACCACTCCACCACCTACCTCAGCAGCTCATTGTAATGTCTAATGTCCCTTTCTGTGAAGAAATTCTTCTTGATGTCCAGCCTGAACTTCCCCTTATGCAGCCTAAGGCTGTGTCCTCTCCGGCTGTCGCTGCCTGGGAGAAGAGGCTGACCTCACCTGGCTGCAGCCTCCTTTCAGGCGCTTGCCGAGAGCAATAAGGTCTCCCCAATCCTCCTTTTCTCCAGGCTAAACAGCCCCAGCTCCTTTAGCTTTGCCTCATAGAACATGTGCTGCAGACTCTTCACTAGCTTGTGCATGACTTTTAAGAGCTTCTCCAAGGGAGCCAAGCGAGTAATGATGTGGAAGTGTTGCTGTAGCCAAAGCGAGGTGAAATCCCCCTGGAGAGCGTGGCCCGGGCCACCTGCCAGCGTGGCCTCACAAAGGGCTGGAGGGACACGGGTGTGTGGCTGGATCTCCCGTCTGTGTGGGATGCCAAAGTCCACACTGCTCTGACAAAGATGAGAGGATTATGGAGGGATCTGCTGCATGAGGGGATGGAAATGTCCCAAATGCTGGCCCAGCAGTGTGGTAGTGCTCAAAGAGGACATTGTGGCCACACAATGTGGCCTTCCAAGCAGAATTTAAATGGTGAATTCCAGACATGACTGCCATCTCACTCTCCTTGGCCAGGAGGAGGAAAAGCTTTTGGAAAAGCCCAGTGTAATAATGTCCAGTATTCACAAGAGTTGAACTGTTTGCTTTATCTATAGACATTAAAACAGTCAGAATTTTCCACTGTCTGGCATTTGAAAAACATCTTTTTTCCTCTGTGTGCTTTTAGGCTGTGCTGGAATTGGTATAGGTGTACCCTAGTAATTGCCCATGGACCAGGGCTCATGTGAAGTGTCAACATGAAGCAGAAAGGAGTGAGGACTGTAAAAATACATCAAGGGTTTCTCTGATGGCAGAATTTGGCAGATAATTCAGAAGATCATTCAGAAATAATCACTCAGTGCATTACCTTTCAAAGTTTGTGGCTTCTAGAACATGAGATACAGATTTTGTGCAGTTTCTAAAACTTCATCACAAGGTATATACAAAATATGCATTCTTAAACTTTTAACAATTTATGCTGTAATCATATTGACAGCTCGCTGGCCACAGTAAAACTGTTTTGCTTATGATCTACAGATAAATTAGTGTACTTCATTAAGAGAGGAAATCTGCAATGAAACCGCTTTAAATTGGCATCTTGAATTCTGCTGTTGCTGTCCAACTCAAATCTCAAATCATGCCAGGCTCCCATCGTTCTAAGGAAGAAAAATACTACTTTAAAAACGAAAGATGTCCTCTATTTCTTTTATTTGCCATGTGGTTTTGAACCTTCATGGTGTCTTTCCCTCTCATTTTTAGACTTTTTATCATGATTGAAAGGACTGAGTTTCATATAGAAAGGCTTCTGTGTCTTAGATGATTCCAAGGGCCACATGTACCTTAATATCACAAGACTCATGATAAAACCATAGGTCTCTCCTATCTTTAAAGGAGAGAGCTGAAAGCACCCTTTAAGCTGCTCTAAGGAATTGCAGCAGTGTAAATTCTTAAGCCTCTTTTAGCACCTGATGTGGACTGATTCCTGCTGACATCTATTCAGAGGTTCTTCCTTTCTTTACAGAATGCAGACTTCAAGCATATGTAGCTCTCTTAATTTCTGCTGTGTTTTGACTTTTAAATATGTACACTCCATTCTGAGAACTGCATGTTGTGTTTCACAGTAACCCTTCTGATGGATGTGGTGGGGCATTGTAATGCTTTTTTCAGGATTTTTCCAAGGAGCTGGTTTTGGAAGCTGCAGCTTAGGACAAGTGGATTGCTTTTTATTAAACTTCTAAAGGACATAATGCTCTCAGGGAAAATACTCAACCGTTGAGCTTTGCGGTGCTAAAGATTAATATACTAAAATCAGTCTGTAAAATGAACTGTTATCTTCTCACCCTTAGACCTGACCACTCAGATGTCTACAGGGTGACTGGCTGCCAGCACTTATGAGGTAATACACTTTCCTGAAGGTGTAAGTAATCAAAACAAAGTATTAGTGAGTTTCCATACTGTATTATTAGTGGAAGCAGAGGTTCTGCCTGATATAACAAGACAGTAGTTTAGGGAATGTGTTTTCACCAGTAAAAAGATGTATCTTGAATGGAGAGGATTTCTTGTATCCCTTTGAGCCCATTAGAGCATTACTAAGGATGGATTTGGAGCAAAACTGGTAAGAACTGACCTGTAAGTAAAGTAGAAGGTGCAGGAAAAGGTGTTGTTCAAGGTGATCAGTGTTTACTTTTTGAAATGTTCTGTGATAGAACAGACTAATAGTGAAATTTTTGCCTTCCCTGCTAAATGTGGTATCTGCAACATCTATGTGAAATCCTGAAAATCCTGTGTATGGCAGAGTCTGGTGTGGGACTTCCAGAGGAAACACTGAAGACAAAGGCAGGACTTTTCTGGCTTTGTGAGTTTGAATTGCTGGAATAAACTAAAATGACTTGGGGTGCAATTTCAGTGCTCTACACTTTACATACATTAACATTCATTAGACTATTTGTCTTGGTGTGGTTTGCCTAGAAGGCTCATATTTTAGTCTTTCAGTTATTCACTGTGGTTACACCTGGAATGCTTTTTCCTTTTTACTAACTCAGGCTATTACACTGGAACTACTATTACTGGAACTACAGTTGTTGTGCAATCAGAATTCTGTGTGTAACTCTATGTAATTCTGTCCCAAAGGAAGGAAAAATAAACCAAACATGTCAAGTCCAGTAGTAAACAAAACATGCCAAAAGAGGCATCCAGATCTCTTTAAGAGGGACGCTGCAAATAAAAGAAAAAGCATAGCCTTGCATAATGGACCTACACTGGAACTCAGGAGAATATGTGATTTGTTTTCTCAAGTCTGTGCTAAATTTCTAGTTTGGTCTTTGACAAATAACTTAGGACTCATTTCTCGTGGAAATCATCGCCTCATCCCTGAGCAGCTTGAGTACCTTGGCCTATTTTCATCCCCTCATCATGTGGAAGTGGGACAGCCCCGAGCTGGTTATCCACAAACTGCACCAGCACTGGGGAGTGTATGATTTATGCTGGAGTCGTTGTGGTGTGAACTGGTTTTAAGAAACAGTTGGAGTCATGACCTGACTCATAAATCTTACCTCATCACAAAGCAGTACCGACTAATTTTGCACTGTTTTGATTTCTGAATTGTACTAAAGCAGTTCAGAAAACCTGTGGGGTTTTTTTTGTTTGTTTGGTTGGTTTTTGTGGTTTGTTGTTGTTTTGATTGTGTGGTTTTTTATTTTTTCTTTTTTTCTTTTGTTTTTCTGATTTTATCTTTGCCTTTGGAATTGTTTGGGAGAAAGGTGTATCTCTTCCTGGGGTTTTCACAGCCCAGTTTATAAAGATGAAAGAGTTATTCTGGGCTGGGCTTGAAAAGTTTTTTATGCTAGTATCCTTCAGAAAGGAATATTACACAGTGGCAAACGTATGGGTTTAGGGTTACTTTTCAACACTTTCATGGTACAAGTCCTGTCATTTGGAATATACTGCTGGCCTTATGTTTATTATGTCTTTTACAGGCTGTTCTTGGGAAAGACAGAAACCTGTTCACCCAAACAGGTAGGGAACAAAATTGAAAAGCATTAGTGACTGAAAGGGAAATAAAAATTTTTGATGAATGGTGTGCCTCTAATATTTACTGCTTGTTGTGTTTTATATAGTCTAAGACAGAGAAGCCAATTTTGCTACTGCTTTGAACAGTTGCAAGGACATTCTCTGATATGCTGCAGTTTCTAAAGGTGACTTTATTCCTTCTTAAGACAAAGCTAAATATTGGCCTAGCATCTATTTTTGTGTAATATTTTACCAAATAATTCTTGATTTTATTTTAAGGACTGCTTTTAGTAATTTCTTGTGGCAATGTATTTATTCTTTGTGCAGTTGTCTCTGACAATGTTAAGTTTTTGTGTTTTTTAATGACAAGTGTTATACTGACTTGAGTATCTGGATTGCATTCAATGCTTAATTGCCATTATTGAAAAGGAAAAAACTATTTTCACATTTAAAAGACCTGCTGCTGTATTGTCCCATTCCTATGTTATAAAGACAAATTATTTGGGAGTGGCACATAAAAATATATTCCACTGCCGATGTCTAGAGTGGCAGTTGAAGGATTTGATCTTAGCAGAGGAAGGCAGAACTTGGAATTCTTTCCTTATCTGCTTTTCCTGTGTTTTTGGAGAGTGAGTTTTGTGAAACTGTGAAAGCATCTACTTGGCACTAAGGGACATAAGAATGCCTCTTAAGTGCCAAGTAATGAGAATTGCCTGGCCGGGATGTTAAGTTCCACTTAGGCACAGGGTGGGACAGTGCTGCTCAGCATCACGGTGAGCTGTAGAATAAATTACAGGAGGCACACACAGGTGGAGACAGCAGCCAGAGTACAAAGCAGAGTGGACAGCTGGGAGATTGCCAAACTTTCCTAGCTGAATCAATTGCACAACCATTGTAATGCCCTGGATTACCGACTGATAAATTTACTGATGAGTTTAACAGGTGTGAAAATAGCAAAGTACTTTGGCCATTCTTTGATGCTGTGGTTTTATGCCTCAGGCATGAAGATTTATTCAGTAGCCATTTATTGTATGATAAAGTGTTCTCAGGACTGGGGTAGGTAGAAGTCTCTGTCATTCATCTGGCCTGTGGGGAGTTGGGTAGATAAGAGGATCCAGGGTTCAGAGTCACTCTTTGTCAACTTAAAACAAACACAGACCTCAAACTGAGAACATTGACTCAATGCCTGCCTTTTCTTTGTGGAGATACAGGATTGCCCTGCTCAAGCACTTGCTCTAGTAGCTGCCTGCAGAGTGAGAGATGCCTCGATATCTGTGAGCTCAGACAAGTAACCTTGGATGTCAGAATGTGTGGGATACAACTTCTCTGTAATCAGCTGGTATTTTGAGACAAGTAACACAACTAACTGAGGCATCTTGTTTGAATGAGTACAGAGGAGTAGTGAGTATAAAACATAAGTGCATGAAGTTGGTGTAATTTGCACTGAAGCATGGAATAGCAAGAAAGGACTGAATGCAAGACTTGTCCTAGGATGAGACTTCATCAACGTCTGTTTTACAATCCAAAAAATCATTCTAAATCCTTAAAATCCAGTTCCCATAGTGAAAGTAGGTTGAAAAGAGAGGTGATTCAGGATAGTAATTTAGGGAAAAAAAAAA
>VWYI01001377.1:60159-120231 GCA_013399455.1 Anthoscopus minutus | reverse complement strand
TGTTGAGGTATTCCCATTCTTCCCAGATGATAGGAATAAGTAACAGTGTTGCTCTCGGTGCAGCTGGGTCAGCTGAGCCAGAAGCTCACCAAGAGCTTCTGCTGCCTCAAAGATTAGTTCCTGCAAGGCCTTCTCCCTGAGCTCTTTGGCTCTTCTTCAGAAGAAGCAGAGCTAAGAACTACTGCCTACTGACACCTCATGCAGCTTCTCGAGTATCTCAAGTATCCTCTCTGTGGTTATATAACAATGACAGCAGTTTCTACCCAATGCACTGAGGTTTCCTCATCCAGTCATGATTCAGTCTTATAAGAGTTCAGAATTACATTGCTACAACTTCTGCAGATACTGGGAAGAAGGGAAAAACTATTAAGCCAGAACAGATTAATTTTAAAATATTCTAAATGCACCTGTTTTTCTCTTGGTCTTAATATATTTTTTTTGGTTTAGTGTATGAGCTTCTACATGTTTATATTTGTCTCTAGTACTTTATCAGATCTTTATGAGCATATAACAATAAATTATCTCAAACTTGTATGCTGTGATAAAAGTATGGCAAGGCTTTTGAGTTTTCTAGTGCATTAAAAAAAGATTACATTAATGCTTCAAAAATAGAGTGAAGTAAATAAGTTCTGACAGTATAAAGAAATGTTGGAGAGAATAGAATCAAGTTAGTAAAAGAGCATCTATGTTTATTCAGAATAGAGTTTGATGTGCTAACTGTTAAACATTAATGTATTATCTTGATGGATTTTGTACCTACACACTTTAACATCACAGACGAAAAAGCTTTAAAAATAGCTCACTGTAATATGTGCTTCATTTATTAAAAATGTATGGGCAAAATAGATTGCATTTTTCATCGTCTTCACATTCTTGTCATTGTTCTCACAGTGAAAATCACAAATCCTGTTTTGAAGCTGAAAATGAATTGCAGTTGTCATTAAATGTGGGTGTTTGCAGATGCTATTAATTGACAAAATAGTACACTGTTGTCAGCAAGAGAATGCTTCATTTAAACTCTAGAGAGCTGAAAGCTACCCTAAGGAGAGAAGAGAACTTAGCAGCATTTGAGACATGAAGAACATGGCACATGGACATTATATGTTTCTTGCCTTTTTTTATTGATAACCTACAGTGATTTTAACTGTGTTTCAAATGTCTTCTATCGAATTTCATGAATAACTTTGGCAGCCAAAGCACGGTTCTAATCCTTCTGATTTTATCATACCTCCTATGAAGTCTTGAAAACTGGAAATATTCAAGATAGATGATGAGATGAACAGCATCTAAAAGCTTCTACACCTTGTGTTCCCCTAGTAATTCTGTTAGTGGCTTAATCCACAGAGTCACAGACTCAAAGACTCACAACATTTCCATCAGCTTTCATTAAATTCAGTAGGAGATTCAAACTCCATCCATTTTTCAGGATCAGGAAATTAATTTCTACGAGAAATATTTTATGCAAAATATATCTGCTCTAAAAAGAGAACTTTCCTATTTAAGAAGTATTTTTCTCCCAAATTTTTTAAACTGCTTTGCATCAATGGAAATCAGAATTAACACATTTAAATTATGATAGAAAACTGAATGCAGGAGCGGCCTGTAATTATCTTTCTCATTCCAAAATAACCTGAGTCTTAATAACAGAAAATTGACTGTTCTCTTTCAGAAATCAAAATACTGGTGGTTAAGACAGACATTCCAATTAAACAAGTATGTATGTAGATTCTGGCAGGTGATAGAAAATAGACAAAGTACAGAATAAACAATGCCTATATTTAATTTTCAAATTAGCTTGTCAAAATTTTTCTGTTGTTAATTAATTCAAAATGTTTTCTATTGTTAATTAATTTAAAATGTTTCTGTTGTTATAATAGGAAAATGTAGAATGAATCTTGTGGTCAAAACATTAACTTTAAATTCCCTAGTACGGTATCCTGAGCCAGCATATTTGAGTAGTAACATTACTTATTCTCTATATATATATTCTCTAAATAGCATTACTGTGACAAAAACATATACCAAGATGTCCCTCACAATTTTTTCTAATATGTGGTTTTTGTTGTGCCTTACTACTCTGTGAAAAACAAATATAAAGGCAAAAAGTGGTCTATGTAAAAGTAACCAAATGAGTAAAAAAATATGATACTGCAGCTGAGATGTATAGCTCATATCTACACTGCTTCACACTACAGAGCCACTTTCCAGCATCATGGTGTTTTAAAAATATGTGTTTGACAGCTCAGTAGCAAAGTATATTCCCACTTTGGGTGGGACATGGCAATTCTGCAGGATGTTGATTCATTGTGAGTTAGTCCAGTTGGCAAGTTAATTAATGTCAGTCAAAAAGAAGAGTTATAAATATCTCCATACACTATGCTCTTCCTTTTGCTTCTTCAGGCCTACTACATATGATGGTTTTGACCCAGGCATGATCATTAGGTTAGCTTGAATTATGTCTTGCTGAAGGTGATCTTTTAAACAGCTGGTTAAACAATTTTTAACCCTTGCTTTAACACAGCAGCTCCCTACTGAAGGACACCTCAAAGCTTTTAGACTCAGCAGGAGCTTACAGGCAGATGGTGAGTGCTTTTGTGCTGAAAAATGCTTGAAAACAATTACACAACAGAATGCTTAAACAAAGATTCCACCTTAGTCACACCGAATTTCTTACAGGAGTCTTCAAAAATATTTTCCAAATTGGAGATCTGCTGAACATTGTCAGAAAATAGGTGTATTGGGTTTGCAAAACGTTGGAAAAAAATATGATTGCACCAGAGCAGAGCAGAGTATTCCTTTCAGATATAATGGCAGCAGCACAGTGCTTGTAGGGCTGGAGAGGGAGAAGCACTGCAATCATGTTTGTGCAGCAGCACTGCAAACACCTTCTCTTTGCATTTGACAGTTTGCAGGCCCTTGGTCCGTACAAACATCTGCAGATGACATGTACATCACTCTGTGGCCCTGAGGGAAGGTACCAGCTGACAGCTCTACAACTGCACCCCTGAGCTCAGCCAGCTTGGGCTTGGATTCAGCTTTGCTAAAAGTGACCATTGAAGTCCTCCTACATCCTGTCTGAGAACTCACATTGAAAACTTTCCAGTGAGCTTTTTTTAGCTGGGTTCTTTCAACTGAGACTTTCCACAAACTGTTCTTTTCCTGGTGCCTCTGTCTTGTTTTAATGGAAAATATCAGGTGCTGCTCATGTCCCTGTAAAGCAGCTAGAGACACCCGGGCAAGGGATGCAATCATGTGGTGAGAAAGACTGGGGCATGGCCAGAGCATTTCCCATCAGGTACCTTCCTGCTCTCTGTTTACTGCTGCAAATTCTTTCCTAGCAAGTCATTTCTGCTCCTACACTGACTTTAGGAGCTCAGGTGTTTATCACAGAGCACAGTGCTTATCACAGAGCACAGCCTCCCACTCTCTGGGCCAGGTTCAGGAAAGACAGACGTTTCAATGCCTCAGCTTAATTACGCACAATTATTTATTGGCTCCCACATATTTCCATTGATTGTTATGTCAGAACCTAATTCAACAGCACTGGAGTGGCAAGGAACAGAAGGCACCCAGGGGCTTAAGGCATTTTCATTGTTTTCCTAAAATATCCTGAATCATGCTGATATTTTCTCTCCTCTGTCTAAGGAATTGGAGAATATACACTAAAATCAGAACTAAACATTTTGACACATGAAGTCAAGGAGAATTTTGCCATCAGCTTTATGCAGCATGATTAAACCATAGCTGGACAGCTGGTAACAGGATAAAAAGCTGTCCGTGTGTTAATACATTTTCATGACACCCAGATGTATACATTTACAAGCCCAGGAAAGGGCAGCCTTGCTAATTTGAGTTGTAATATGTCTTTTTTAAATTGACAGAAATGTTTCTCTATCTGCTGCTCTTTAATATGTGGTAGTTCCATTCACCTGCCAGGATGATTTCCAGTCCATTGGCAGTCCAGTCCAGTCCACTCCGCTGCTTATTTGAAATATTCATAGTAAGTTGGGAAGAGGTTTATCAGTAGACAAACATAATAAGCAGGAACATGCAAGTTTCAAATTCTAAGGAAAAGCCTAGCTTTCTTCTGAAAGTGATCAGCACAGAGCAGCTGAAGTCAAACTGTTAGAAAATTGAATGAATGAGGAGTTCCTCTCGCTTTGGTCCTGCAACCCAGGCAGCATTTTATGGGGCATTAGATGCATGGTCCTCTCACTGGAAAAAAAAATCAGATTCTTCCATGTCCTGAAGTAAAAGTTCTTTCATTTGAACATAGGCTGTTATATCATTTTTTTGGTGCCTTACAGGAAGATGAGTCATTAGGAGAAATGAACATGGAGAAGGCTTGACACTCTGGCAAGAGGAGGATAGGAATAATGAATATGGGTGAGGACATGGGAGGAGAAGGCAGATGAGATGACTAGAGTGTTGATATTGCCTGCAACTGACAGCCTCAGAAAAACTAATTAGGGCTGAGGAAGCTGGAGAATCCCATATGAGAGAATGGAGTTTGAATATTAATAGGCTTTTCTCTATTATTTTCCTATTTTAAATCCATTAAATTTGAAGGGTTTAAAGTTTGGGAAAACACATTTCCTTATTCTTGTGACACGATCGCATGCAAGGATTGGAAGATAATAGTTTTTGTAAGGGTCCAAACCCGTGTGTATACTGGGGTTAGCATATAGCTAATACACAACTGAAGTTGCACTTATAAAATTCCTTCTTTAAAGGTTTCCATGAAATTTAATGGCAAACCAGGCTCTGTTTCTGAATAAGCTTAGCAATGTCACTCAGTATTTGCCATCAGACAAGGAAAAAGCATTGTACACTCTATTTTTCATTTGTTTTGCTATTATGCTGTTTTAAGAATGATTTACTATTGCTTGGCTCTGTGATTCATTTGATTGTTTTCCCTCATTTCAAGATGAATCGTAGTTTTTAATCTGTTTGCTGTCATGTCTCATTTCACTGAAACACACATATTGCTCCTATTGCCACGCAAATAGGTGCTATATAAATAAAATGTATTATGATGATGATCGGGGTAAAAGAGCCCGTAGTCATCTGCTACAGAGTGTGCTCTTTGCCAGGCTCAGTGCTCGTGCTCACAGCCCCTTTCCCTGCTTCTACTGGCAGAGCTCTGGTGAGGCGGCGTTTTTGAGCTGTACTGGCTGAGAAGCATCAGGAGGACCAGATAAAATGGAAGTAATGGGGCAGATTTATCACTGAAACTTCCACAGATTTACAACTTGCTTTCCTGAGGCACAAAACAGCAATGAGATTACAGCTGTGAATTTTGAGCTCATCAGACCTCGGGGGATGGAGATGGCAGGTTAGCATTTGGGTGAAAAGCCTCCCAGGAGCACCCATAGCCACACTCTGACAACCATATTCCCCTGTCTCTCTCCTGCACTTACCTGCTGGATGCTCTCCTGCATCAGCTGCCTCCCTGAGGAGTAAAAGCAGCAAGTGCAAAAACACATAAGCATAGCAGCAAGTGCAGAAACACATAAGCATCCCCTCCATCTGCCTTTGCCCAGCTTTTCTTCAGTCAGGCAGTGCATGGAAGAGCACATATGGGGATATGGGAAGCAGTTGTGGGGTGGATAAAGTTTGACAGGGCTATAGGTCCTCCCAGTCTTACTAACAACCCTGCCAAAATGTAGTGAGGGTGTTTGTTTGAGTGTTTGAATTGTAAACTAAACTCCTGGAGATATGAATGTGACAGCCAGCCATCTCTTGCTTTGCTCAGAAGGATGAGGATGCCTGACATGTTCACTTCAGAATGACATCTGCTTGCAGATAAGAAACCTCAAGGAATGTATTTTGGAGTGCTGTCTGCATGAGTGTGTTGGGGAGGAGGAGGAGGAGATCTTACTTACATTCTATTAATCAAGTTGTTCTGCTATAAACCAGAATATATTTTTGTGCTAAATTAGGCCAAAAAATTAAATGTGTTTCCTGGATGCCTGGGTGGAAAGGGCTGATCTATATCAGTTCCAGGGGCTGATCTATATCGGCTCCAAACTCACAGTGATTCATTATATTCTCTGGACTCCTGAGAGAGCCTAGTTAGCCTGCATTGCTTACATCTTGCTGCTGCTGCCACTTTCCCTGCTGGCATGTAATGTACCTATGGGCACTAGATTTCCTAATTACTTGTGTTCTCACTGCAAGCCAAGACTGGACATATTTTATAATGCTCCTAAGGGAATGAATATATTTGGCCTGTTGAAGCTGAATGCTCTCTGGATTCTTAAAGGTCTTCTTACCATTTATCCCAGCCACCAGCTGGGGTGTCTTGCAATCTGCTTCTATTGGATTTCTGATGACTACATGCATGCTCCACACCAGGGAGCTTGCACTTGCACTACAGGGGGACCTCAGAGTGGAAAGAAAAGCCTGACCAGGTGTAGGACACAGGGAGAAGGAAACTGCCAGACTGCAGTAGCTCTCCATGACATGGAAATGTTATTGTAAGGTTTAGGACATGCAGAGGATTTTAAAGCCCAGTATATATTGTACTGGACAAGGGAGCATGGATGGCAGGACAGCTGCTTAAGGAGGCAGATTTCATGTGATACAGTCTCAGGGAAATTGTTGACTCTGAAGGAGGAATTAAAAGCAGGCAGGGAAAGAGATGGCTGAGCTATCTGGATAAAAGCACTACTTGAGAACACAGAGACTACAATGTATGCATGCATTGCCCTTTAATCTTAGGGACAGACTACACACCACAGTCTTCCCTTTCCTTGCAGGACTCTAACAGCTGTTGGCGGCACTGTCAGGCAGAGAGAAAACTATCCTAAGTCCTGACTGTAGTATCACACATCCTGTCAGCAGCAGTGGCAACCAGTAACATGCAACATGTTCGCAGAGTGAATGCTGAGAACTCACTTAAGTGAATTGGAGGCTGGCAAGAGGTGTATGGTGCAGATAAATCAGGAGACAAATGACCTCAAATACCTCTGTGGTAATGCAAAGGGGCACGGGAAGCTGCGCATCTGATGTGGGCACTGCAGTGCGGGCACAAGTGTGTGAAGCTAATTGTCAGGGTGAACTTGAGCACGTGTGCTCACCGCTCCAAGCAGCATGGCTGAGTCACTCCCCACTGAGCCGCTCTCCCCACCAAGGCTGGCAGGCTGTAGGGCTGGGAATTGGGTAGGAAATAACCCAGCTTCTTCAGAATTTAGTACTGATGTCAGTACTACCTCAGTTCGCCACCTAACACCTCTGCAGCTCAAGGGTGGTAAATTACCAGCACTCTGCTGGTAATGCTGAGATCCTCTGCTCTTTTGGTGCATTTCTGTTCTGACATCTGCTGAATCCATGAGGAAACATCTTACGATAAGCTACAGCAGAAATATTAGTGTATTTTTAATAGTGACAACTTTTGTTACCTATCTGGCAAGTCATCCAAAACCCCCTCTGTATTTGTGCAGGAGTGTCAGAGAAGAAAGCTGCCAACTGACCTCCTTGACATCTCTGTCCTTATTTAACACATCCTAATGTCCCCCAATGTCAGCCGTGTCCCAGTTTTTACGAGTGATCCTCTTTTAAATCCAGCTTTTCATGGCCACTCTCAAGGGTTGCTGTAACTCCAGTGGTTAACTTGTATCAGCTCCACAATACCTGTTGCACCTTCCACCTTCTCTGTCTCCATGCTGTGCCTCCCAGCGATCCAGGGACAGTGACTTTTTGCTGGCAATCTCTGCTCAGCAAGGAAGGGGCATCCCTAGGGAGGCCTGTCTTGTGGAGTGGCGCTTGATTCATGTCAGGAGCATCCTGCAAATGTACTGAATTTCACTGATTTGCCAGAGGAGAACAGTAGAGATGTGAACTCATCCTAATAAGAAATTTTCCCTTGATGCCTGGAGGCTGCTGACCTAGAACAGAGATTATACAGAGTTAAGAATAAAGTAGGTATTTATTGAAAGGCCTTAAAGAATACACCTTGGGCAGTACAAGAGCCTGGCCCAAGATGGACCTAAAAATGGTCACAAAATGGGCAACTGATCATGAGATTTCACACATTTATAAGTTTTGATCTATCTGTATATTGGGGTAATTGTCCAATCACTGCTTCAGGTTATGAAGTCCCATTCCTCTTCAGTCCACTGTTGTTTAAGCTTTTGGGCCTGCGACTTGTAACAATTGCCCTTGGTATCAAGCTAGAAAAGGAATTGTTTTGTCTGCCTACTCTGTGAGGAGAGCTCACTAACACTTAATATGAAGCTCAAAACTACACACCTAGGCAACACAGAATATGAAAAATATAAAAGCTAAAACTTAAGGCATCACCCTCATAAGTAAAAACCAGGTCTATTCTGTGAGAAATATCACTACTTGTTTTGATGGGACCTTTAAATATAACAAGACAACATTTCGTGCATGGTAAAAACTATCAGAACAAAAAAAATGGTCCTGGATGTATTCCTGATCTAGACAAACTGACACTGACTCATTGCCAGCTCATGTGGAACACAATCATAAAAATTTACCATTTTAGTTGTTTTCTGGTTAAGTAAAAAGCCTGGAAGAGTTGTACATGTTCACTGAGGTGTACAATGTCTAGGGACAGATCAGCAGGCTCTCAGCTGCTGAGCACATGTGAGACATTTATGCTGGTCTGAAGTAACACTTCCTGCCTCAGAAAAAAACCTTATAGGCTACAGGAATTGTCTGGGGACTTAGTTTCTCTGCTTTGACTGTTTCTAATAAAAAGCAGTATTTTTCATCTTGGATATAAAGAATTGAAAGAAACATCAACAAGAAATATTGAGACAGTCTCAGAAACAGCCCATAAGTAGAAAAGCCGAACAAGGAGGATTTGTAGAAGTTGCCTGATACAGACAATGCAAATACCCCTGCGAAGGGCTGTGCCACTTCAGAGCTGAGCCTCCAGAGCCAAATGCCTTGAGCTTGATGGAACTGGATGGACTGTGAGGGCAAAGACTAGGCTTGCTTCTTTGCTTAGGTTTTGCTGCCAGGAAACCTGGATGCTTCCTCCAAGCTGGAGACAGAGGATGAGACAAAATTGAAGACAGCTGTAGGTAAAGCAGGGAATGCCAGGGAACAAAACTGCAGCAACAATAAATGGAAATGACTGTGTGGGTGCACCTTCCAACTAGCTCAACTGCTGTGAAACAAGGGATCTGTGGAAAAGATAAGGGGGTTTTGGCAAGGGAAACAGCTAGTTAGTCTTGGGCTAAAAAAAGGGGAAGAAGGGCCTTCCTGTCACTTCACAGAAAATCCTGCCTCTTGATGAAAGTGGTTATTTGACAGTGTGAACTACCTTACAACATTTCAATTTTATTATCTGTATGACTGAAGAGCCTTTCTTGCCTACAAATAGCAGAAGAAGGAGAAAATGTATCTGGAGTTGTTGAACTTTTATTTACCACTGAATCTTAAAGACAACTTCAAAACTGCCATGTTCCGGCTTCTATGACAACTTGCTCAAGAACTAGGATATCCATCATGAAATACTTGTTCTAAAAAAAAAGTCCTCTGCAAAATTTCAGCTACTTCAGCTGAGCAATTCAGACTATCTATATCTCAGTAACATCTGGTATATGTGTTTGTTGCTCAGCTTTGGTTTGTAAATATGTTTGCTCTTAGCAGCATTTGTTAATATAATTTTCCTTGTATGGGTGGATTATTTTTCACTGTGTGGTACTGTTAGGAATTTCCTATTTGTTACAACATATCTTAGCAGTTCTGTCAAAATACACACAATCATTAAAGCTAATAGGTAACCAGTATTAAATTACACTGAATGCTGTTATGTTCTAGATTTAAGTAATCCTAAGTAGAGGCTATCGATTTTACTGATCTGTGAATGTTCAGCACTTCTGAGACCTGGGTCTGTAAAGTGGTGTTGTTTTTATTACTGTCCAAACTAATAACCTTAATGCCTAAGAATTGTATTTTCCACTCTTGAAAATAACAATCACGTTCTTACTGTGACTCTTACACTCCCTGCCAAAAGACATGGGCAAATGACTGCAATTTCTAGCATACCAAAATTTAAAAATAGCATGATAAGACCAGTCTCTACATAATCTGTCTTTATCACATCGGAGACTGAAACTTCCTGGCAATTTGAGAAAAAGCCATTAATACTCATAGCCTTTTATTAGCCAAGCCAGATTTGTTTTAATTTTCCTTTGGCAATAGCAGTAGCTCCTTGAGATAGCACAAGCAGCTATACCTGAGCAGAATCCAAAAAGGACACCTTGCTTCCACAGAAGCAAGAAATGTTAACTCTTGCATCGTGGCTGAGAGAGAGCTCCCAGTGCTTTGGTGGCAGGGCAGTCCTCTGTCTGTCACACAGGCAAAACTGACTTGCAGAACAACCCTTATTTAACTCAACATAATTCAGTGTGGAGATTCACCTACCTCACCTGCACCACATGCCATTCCCGAAAAGCTCCTCATGCTTTTCAGAGGCAGACACTCCTGGCTTATTTTGCTGGGAAAGAAGACACAATGCAATCTCCAAATGCAGAATTTATTGGTGATGTGAAATCAGGTATTTGTAGAGATATTGATAATATCATGAGGCAATTACTTGACTTAATTAATTATTTGACTCTGATTAAGCCTATTTCTAGGTGATTAGTTTTTGAGGTCTGAAGTGTGTCCCCTATAACATGATTTTCATTCTGCTTGTCAAAGCTGTGAGCTTGAAAAATCATCCAGGCCCACCCTTTTGGAGTTTGTTCACCTGAACTGTTGGGTGATGGTGACTTCCCTGACATTTTCCACCTGAACATGATGGTAGAACCTTTCCAGTCTTTTCTCCCACCAACACCAACTATTTTTGTATTCTGTTCTCATCACAATTCTAGTGAGAATCGTGCTTTGCAATCTTAATAGGAGAGAGGAATGCAGTATGTTTTTATTTTGTTCACAGTCTAACCACACATCTTAAAAACTTTGAGCATTTCATTTTGTTTGAAGCCAGCACATTAAGATTCATTTATACTTACAAAAATATATATGTTGAAGTTGTTGTTGTTGAGAGCATCTGATTGTTATTCTTTGACAGAGCTGTCACTAGAGGGTCCATTTTGAGCTCATTCATTGAAAGCTGTGGCAGCAACAGCAGCCAGCCCTAGCTCAGTTCTGCCTCCAGAGATTTGCAGAGAAACTATTTGGAGTTTATCACGCAGTTTTGCAAAACACTACAGCCTCGGCAAGCTGTCATAAAGAGCCTCTCTTTCCAACTGGGCTCGTTTACAAGTAGTATTTTATTACTCTCTGCTCTGTTTTACCCTTCACCTTGCAAAATCTTTCTTCACCTCTTTTACTCTGCTGATAGATTGTAAAATTCTGAAATATGATTCTGAAAAATGCTTGGTATTTTTAATGCATTTGTAATTAAAGAGCTATCCAGTTCCACTCCAAGAGAGCTCTTTGATGCTAAGATGACCCATGTCCTGAGCCCCCTGGACAGGACCTGCAGCCGAGAGCGTTTTCTTGAGCAGAGCCACTTCCCAAAGCCACTCTGTAGGCTGTGACTAGCTCCCACACATGACTGTACCATTTGATGACAATCAGACATTTCCATCTGCTGTTTTCATATGAAAATTTTTAATTAGATCACCAGAGCCACTGGTGTCTGAAAAGCAATGCACTTTTATCCTGTCAGGAGGATATCCAAGGACAAAAAAATCCATGAGGCTGATTTCACTCCTGTATGTTGCCCTGTGTACATTGGTTCTGCCACAAATCTGTCTCCCAGGAGAACTCCTCATGGAGCTGGTCCTGCAACTCCATACTCCCCTTTCCTCAGCACAGCTTCACAAGGGGTTTGAGGGAGTTCCAGGTTGGAAGCTTAAATTTGGTGTTGTATCAGACTTGTCATCTTAATTACACTAATCTGCGTCAATAGAAACCTTGTTGTGCCCAGCCCACCAGCTCCTGGCACTCCAAGCAGCATTGCTGCTGAATCTCAGTTTTATCTCAGGGCACATAAACATTTGGTGCTTTTCCCAAAGTCTCAGCTCCTTGAGTCAAGTGATTAAGTGAGCACACCAGCTTGTCAAGGTGAAGAGCCAAGTTCTTGCCACCACTCTACCTTTTCCAGCAGAGCTAAAATGTCATGAGAAGAGAAGCGATACGTCCTATTTGACAGGTAAAATGCAGTGGATGATGTGGTCTTGCAGGCCAGGTGCACACTGCAAGCACATTGCTGAGGCTCTGAGGTACACACACCAGGAACATGGACACATGTTGAAGGGGCTGGGTTTGTGCAGCTGTCTGACCCCCTGGGGATGCTACAATTTTAGTTCCACTTCCGAGGCAAGCACATCCCTTAACGCCGTATTTTCTGACTGGGAGAGGGAAGCATCTGCCACCTGAAAGCTGCTATTTTGCATGACTGCCTGCTATTTTGCATGACTCTCTTCCAGCTCTTATTGCTAACTCCTGCTCTGTTTTTCCATGTCTCATAATCCTCAGAGGCAGTGTGTCCTCACATACTTTTCTAGTTGAGAAGGAGCTGTCTTCTTCCCATACATCAGTTTCATCAGTCATATGAATTCCATGTGAAACTTAAAAACCATTGGCCTGCATGAAATTCTTGGACCTATTTAGTGGCAGCAATTCAGGTGATTTTTCTCTTCCACTTCTTGTTCATCCATATTAGTGGGTGACAGTCTGTAACAAATGCATTCGTACCTAGTAGATTTCATTAGCATAAATTACAGCTCCTTCATGAGGTAATTAATACCAAACATTTCTGTCATTTCAAAAGATCATAATTCTGAGAACCATTTTTTTAACCCATGTAAACAATGATGATTTACAGCTTTGAAGATAAGTGACTAAAACCTGCACCTCTGGGGTTTTTTTGTTTGTTTTTGGGGTTTTTTTATTGCGCAGAGGGCTTTGTTCATCTTAAAATTAAGTTTTCTCAAAATTTAACCAATAATAATCTACAATATAAAGCAGAGTCAATTAGATTAATTTGTTTTTTCCGGGACTTTCTGGGACTTAAAAAAAAATAACCCCTTTTCAAAGCATGTATTTGTGTCTCTGATGTCTGTTGATATAGCAGCAATTTCACAGTTGCCAGCAGTAATTTATATGGGTGACCACACCAAGGAGTTTCACCTTTTTTTTTGATCAAAGTAACTCAGTCTCCTTGTCCAGCCCAGACCAGTCCTTTAAATTTTTGCATTTTCTTCCCAAGCTACGTTTTGTTTCAACAAGGCCTGAAGAACCCAGCAGGTAGATCTGCTCTTTCAAATCTCTTTTCTGACACAAGGAAAAAAACCCAAAAAGCTGAGACTATTGTATCAGATCTAGAAAATGTTACATAGCTTCTGAAACCTACCATCTCATTCAATAACTCTGTAACTGAGGGCTGCCAGTTCAGCCATAATTGCAGTACCTGCTAGCATTAACCAGAATGGTTTGTGTCCCCTTCCCTTCCCGCACCATCCCTTCCCGCACCTTCCCTTCCCTCTTTGCAATTTCTGCCTAATGAGAAGCGAAACTGATGCTACTGCTTTCACGTGTGAGGGGAAGGGCAGCCTTCTACACGCTGCTGCCTGAAGCCCCATCCATCTGGATGTGTGTTTCTTGATGTTTTTCCTCATGCCCTTTCCAGACTGGGGTTGGCAGCGATGCAGTGTGGTGGTGCACATTCTGCTCTAGTACCCTTGTGCCATGAACCCTGTGGATGCAACTCTCTTTAGCAGAGACACAAATCCTTAGTGGAGGGGTGGTGGGGGCAGGAACCCCAGGTCCCTGGGGACCCCAAGCCTGTGTCACAAGCAATGGCTGATGGGGATCTCAGCTGAGGACTGTGGGTGCAGGTCAGCAGACACAACACCCTCCACCTGGTTCATGCAGAGTATTGAAGGGCTCATCATACAGCAGCTTTTGATCACTACCCACTTTGGATGAAAGCCAGAAGCAATGACGTAGAGATGAAAGCTTCTGTATCCCAAAAGCAATCCCCTAAGCCATCCAAGTCCCTCTAAAGCTCTGACTATTTATTTGCTAGCTGAAGAGTTTTAGGTTGGTTATGTAGCATAGGCAAGAGTAAAAACACTCCTGTAGAGAACAATAGCATTCTTTTTAATTTGAATACTCAGTCTGTTTTCTTTCCAAGTATTTGTTTGCTTGTTTGTGCTTGTTCTACCACTGATCTTTGAGAGATTCATGCCCATTCTGTAGCAAGGGGAATGGGGCTGGCTTAGCATCTGAAAATGTGCTACCTCCTGTACCTCTTCTGTTAGCTTGAATAAACAAGTCTTGTTAGTATAGACTGTTCTATTGAAATTACATTTTTATGCTGCAGGAGTTTATGGACTTACATTGGTTTTAATTCTTACACCAAAATAAGCAGTAAAATAAAGCTGAATAACATGCAGTGCAAGCAGGATCACATTTTTCAGCTGATGTGCTCTAAGGCTATTAAGGCTGCTTACATTTTTTTCTATAAACTGTCATTTCTCCTTCTCCCAAAGTCAACAGAGTAGTATTATTCTTCTGCTTCTTCATAAAACTCATTGTGTTTCATCATCTTTGGTACAGGGGCTGAAGTCCACAAAGCACACATGTAGGGAAAAATCCTCAGAACAACTCCCAAAAGCAGCTGATTAAAATCAGACCGATTTAAGAGGCAGGGAATATACCAATCTGCCTGATTTTAATCAGCCTGTTTCAGAAGATTGCTCCGACACTCCATGTTATTTTCAAATGCTTGATCCCTGTGCTACATGAATTTGTTATTACAGCAGGGTCACTAAAGTGCTGGTGAGAGCAATGGGAGTTTTGCTACTGACTTCAGTGGAATCAGGATTCACCAGTGATATAGCTGGAGGTTATCTGCTTTTGATTTGACTGCTGCAGCATTCCTCCATTTCTCATACCAAACATGGATATTTGCATGTATTTTCCATCTCTGGACATCACTGACTTTCACCAGATAACCCAATGCAAACACTAAGTTTAACCATTTAATAATTACAAAATGGTGTGTTTAAAATTATTCTACTAGTGGGAGTATAAAATGCAAATATCTGTAACGTGTAATTTTTGAACAGATTAATCTTTGTGAAGGGGTTTGATGATCTGTATAAAGGCCACTAAAATCACTGTGCAGGATTTGAGTGAAGCAGAAATGCTCACAGATCTGGACTCTTATGCAACGATTTAAGTTTGCAGGATGAAAGGTACCCAGGGGACCTCTATCAAAATTTCACTTTTTTTCCTAAACACAGATAGATTTAAGTAATATCACACTCCTTAGCACTCTCAACTCCAGATCACAGTGTTTAAAAAATGCCTATTTCAATGCATGCCTAGAAACATGCCAATTCACTGCACGATTCACTGGAGAAAGGAACAACGCAGCTTGCTGCTAAATGTCTTTCTCTGATCTGCTTCTCAGTTGAATCAGACTGGTGTTGCACATTCTATAGCTAGTAGAACTAGTCTAATTTCCTGGTGTGATAGGTCAGGGACCTTAAAAAACAATTCTATGCTGAAAAGTGGATGAAGATGTAAATAATTTAATTTAGAGTTCAGATGTACAAGAATCATAAATAGAATTAAATTCATTGATAGAGTAATTTGGCTACGTTCACAGCAATGTGCAAACCCATTAAGAGCCCCAAGTCAAATTCTAAATAGAAAGTTGAGGGTGGCTCTACATTTAATTTAAAAGCGTTCTTTTAAGCTAAAAGTCTAACTGCATTGTGGGCGGTGTGCTTCTACTGCTGAATAATTTCTGAATGTCAGAGCCCTCAGTATTTCAAAAAGGATGATCAGCACCTCAAAGAACAGGGACCTAACTCCAACAAGCAAGAGAAATTTTATCATTTCATGTTAATGAACCCAAAAATTCCAGTAAATACTAAATATGCAAATTAAATTGCTTATGGTGGTGGTAGATTAATGCTCTATTTATTATTTTTATTCGAGCAATTTATTCAATTTCTCTAAAGAGAAATGTAGATTCATACACAAGTTATTAGTTTAAATAGAACCTTAAGAACTCTATAAATCTGTTCAAAATTTCCTTCAGGTATACATTCCTATCAAGGAAAGCATTCTGATGAAGAAATGAAAGTGTAAGTATGCCAAATCTGAAGTCTTAATTGAGTTTGTTGACCATACCCTAATAGCAGTAGCAGATTGCAAGCAAGCATTTTGAAATAAAGACAAAGAGTCGGCCAGCTGATAAATGGCAGCTTATATGCAATTGAATCTATATAATCATATAGAATATTTCTTCCTAGCTTCCATTAATAAGAAAGTGTGTGTGAGTGACTGTTAACCAGCTGATTTACAGCTCAGTCAAAGAGGAATCACAGTTTTCTTGAAATTCCAAGTCTTGTGTAAAATATGAGCTGCTTCTGGCTTCGGAGTAAATATGTGCTTTTGTTATCATGCACCTGACATTTGCAGGATAAATCCTGTGTGAATTTTAAAAGAGAGAATGAAACTGAAAATCCTTCTCATTTGATGAAATGTAAACTGAGTAGTTCCTGGGAAGAATACAATTTTCTGTTCCTGAAAAGAAGCACGTGGGTATTTTCAGGGCAACTTAATTGTCCATTTCTAGCAGATAGCAAGAAATGAACGCTACAGAGCTCTGTTTGTGTTACCAGTGTAGCTCACAAATCTTTCTCATAGAACTGGACATTGCTGAGATAGCTCAGAAACAGATTTTACTTTAGGAGGAAATAAAATTCAGTATCTCATCGAAAATTTCCATAACTACACAACAAGAAAACTGTGAGGGAATGAAAAAGAGCAATTTTCCGATTAATTTGATATTAAAATCAAAACTGCAACATTTACTTCAATCTTTTTGTATTCCTGTCCTGAGAGATAGAAAATGTTTCTTGTTAAACAGACAGAATGAGAACTTCAGAGCTTTAAAGACTGTTCTGAGTGTCTCATAAATTTTACCTCATGATCAGTGTGGTTCAAAACCATTGCCCATTCTTGGCAGAACAGAAGAAATGAGTGTCTGAAATTGCATTTCTGTGGTCTGGGGGGATAATGACCTTCAGAGAAAAAATGTTAGTAGTTTCCTAACTATATGAATCCACCAGAGTTACTCCAACAGAGAATGTGTCCACTTTTTCTCAGAAAAAAATTATTCATTTCTGTAGAGAAATTCCGACCATAAACAAGACACTGTATTTTTAGGACAGAGGAGTGGCCCACTTTGTATTAATAAAACTAGTGTTATAAATGGTATTTTTTGTACTAAGTTCCATATCCAACCAGAAAAATAATAACTACAATGAAACAGAATCAGATAATGTTTTGCTGCCATTTATCAGTAAAATTAACAATGTATTAATGCAAGACCTGTGCATTGCAAAAACTTAAGCCCTAGTGACCCAAGGTTAATATTCATGTATTTAGATTGCTGTCAATTCCCAGGATTTAAGAAAAGCCTGGGATTTAACAGAGTGGTTAGAGTAATCATAAGAGGCTGCTGTTAAAAACATTGGATTGAGCTTGAACTGTCAATCACTTTTAAAAGCAATGTACATATGAAAACAAGGTTATCAGGTGACCATGAAATGTCTTTTGCCATCGGTGAGTGAGATCTTCAAGAGCTACAGGCTCTCGAAGTGGTAAAACTCATGGAACCTGGGTCAGAGAAATGGCTTGGAGAGCCCTGCAGCTTCCCCAGTGTTGACTGAAGGGAAATGTCTGTGTTCCTGTCTGCTTCTCTGGCAAATGTGGTTCAGGTTTTTTCAGCTGGATTTGTTCTTTAGGAGTGACTATTTTAACAGAAGAGAGCTGCAGGAGGAAAAACCTTAATGCAGCCATGCAGCTTCATGGGTAAGGAGGGAGTTTACAACTCATGCAGTACACAAAGCTTCATATGGGGAAACGTTTCTGTTCCAATTGTCTCACATATTTATATATTTTATAACGTTGAAAAAAACCTAAAAAAATATTACTGTTCTGGTTTTGGCTGGGATAGAGTTAATTTTCTCCCTAGTAGTTGGTATAGTGTCTGGAATTTAGTATGAAAATAACGTTGATGACACACTGATAGTTTCAGTTGTTGCTAAGTGGTGTTTATACTAAGTCAAGGACTTTTCAGCTTCTCATGCTCTGTCACTTCAGAGGTGCCAAGAGATTGGAGGGGAACATAGTTGGGACATCCAACCCAAACTGGCCAAAGGAGAATTCCACAGCATATGACAACATGCTCAGCATACAAACTGTGGTGGAAAGCTGGTCAGGGAGCTCTGCTCAGGAACTAAGCTGGACTTCGGTCTGTGGGTGTTGAGCAATAGCACTGTGCATCACCTGTTTTGGTATAACCTAACCATTCTGATGTTGTTGTTAGTGTTCCTATCATCATCATCACCACCATGATTATTATTATAATTACTATTATGATCATCATAATTATCATCATTATTATTATTTTTCTCTTTCACTCTGTGCCATTGAACTGTCTTTATCTCAACCCAAGGGTTTCCTCACATTTACTCTTTTAAGTCTTTGCCCCATCCCACTGGGAAGGAGAAGTGAGTGAGTGGTTGTGTGATGTTTAGTTGCCAGCTTAGGTTAATCCAGGACAGCTAGAAAAAGTATGTGGAAGAAAAAAACGTGATTTTTTTTCCCCTAGAAGTACTGTACTGCAAGCCTCAGTATTAAACTGTTCTCTCTTACTTGGAGTGGGAGGGATGGAAGTCTGACATAATCTGGGTCAATGGCAGGGACCATCATTCCTCCATTGCACTGTCCCTCCATCATGTGGAAAAGAAGGAAGATGCCCCAAGGTATTTCAGTGGGCCTGGGGTAATCAGTGAGGCAGGAGGGAGTTCAGGAGACCAACTCGTCTGTAGCACTGTCCTCAGCCAACCCCAGGGATTTCTGACTGGAAATGAGAGCTACAGCTAATGCTGCTAGACACAGAATTAACTCTCCCAGGGCTTCCTCTTTGCTTCTGCAGAGCTGCCACAGAAAAAAAATCTGAGTTGGATTGTGTACTCCCCACAGGGTTGCACTGCAAAGAAGACTAGAAAGACAGAGGAGAAGTGTGAAAGGAGAATCCCTTAAAACATCCATCCTGCAGCCCCACAGGATACAGGCTGAGGGAGAGTCCATAGTTAAAAATTATATAAATATCATATATCTCTCATATCTCACCCACAGGAATAACAATGGTCTGCAACAAAAAGCAGCATGAGTTCTGTATCATCTTTCATGCTAGTGTATTTGGATTGAAACTAGAAAATAAACTTTGTATTTCATCATTTTTTCAGACTTCAAACATGTATGTAGCGCTACTTTCTGTCTCTCTTATAATTGCAAGTTGAAGCAAGTATTTTATCTGTTAAAACTAGTTTAGCACTGCTTAAGAACATTACAATGATTTTCTCTGTTGTCATTTTATCATCATACTTGTCATTTTGTCATCTTACTTTCTAGGTGCAAGTCAGTATTTTGTAGATTGGCTAATTTAATGTGCCCACATCTGTCCCATGGAGAATGGTAACAGGCATTTTCATAGCTAGAATAATGTGAAATCACTCCAAACTCTGCGCCAAGACATGGGAGAAACAGCTGTGGTGGGGAGCCCCTGGAGCCCCTCACGTCACCTATGCAGCATCACAGAACTCCCCCCGCATGGGGGACAGGGTGACAACACACAGGGCATCCCAACCTCACTGGCTTCCTGGGCATGAGGGTCTCTTCCCAAGCAAGGACAGCTGCTCCATGTGTCTGTCATCAGACAAAGAGCAAGCAGGGAGGCATTTCTTGAGGCTGGATACAGACTATAGCATTTCAGACTGCAGAAAGGAGCCCTTCTCAGAACCTGAATTAGTCAAGAGGTGTGGAGGAACCAGGAGCAGCTGACCCCTTAGCTGGGTGTTTTGTGTCCTTTGCAGTGAGATTTCTGCCCTGTGAACTGGCTGAGAGCTATTTACCAAGAACTCAGCACAGCTAACTGGAGCGTGTCAGCCCCAGATCAGCCCGGAGCTGCCTCAGCAGTTACAAGGGTTTAACCTTCGGCCATGGAGCCCTGGTTCAAACTTGTTAAAATTTGCAAGCAGTACTGCAACAGCACAGATTCTTCCACTGACGCAGAATGAAGAACTTCTGAGGGATTTTGAGCAAATCGTGGGTTAAACATTGCTCTGGGAATACTCCTGGAGCTCCCTTCATACATTTATTTTTTACCCCTCCTGAAAAAGAGGTTTTTGCAAACCATGCAAATGAGTGAATTCAGCATATAATTCCAGAGTGGTATGCAGCTCTTCTCCTGCCACATACACAGACACTGTTTTTAGTGCACATCATCACATAGTGATTAATGGCAACATGGCATTTACTCCAGGGAATGCAGCCAGCTTAACCATGGAAAACCCACATAGACTCAGATGGACAGACAGGCATATAAATTTTATTTATTTTGTCAGCCAAGCAAGGAAACTGTAAAAATAAGAATACAAAAATCTGCTCTGATGTTTGCTTTACTCAGGGATAAAGTGATTTAACAGAATTATCAACCATGATTTTTTCTGAATAGGGTTACACACACTGGCCCGTCACCGCCCCTGCAGCGAAGCTGCACTCAGCACAGTACCAGATGCACCAGAGAGCAGAGAGAGGGACTTTCCACTGTCTCTTGATTCCTTTCTTTTGGTGTTCCCTAGGGATACCATCAAGATATGGGCCCCAGTCTCAGCTGTGGTCAGAGCTAAAGGGACTATTGAGTAGCAAGGGGTCACCGGCCTGGAGTAACATTACACCATGCTGCCTCCTCCTCACCCAGCTGCTCTGTGGCAGGAGCTGCCACCCAGGGTTCTGCTGGGATAGAAAGGTTCCTCAGGAGACCATTTAAATTGCTTTATAGCCCTTTCTATTACTTTGGAAGTGCAGAAGTGCTATATGTATTGTAAGACTGAAATTCTGCTCTGATATTTGTATTCTATCTATATTTCATCTTTCATAGCCATCAGAGACTATCAGTGACAAACTGGATCTCCAGATACTAAAGGATTAGTGTGACTGGTACAAATAAATGAAAAGGACAAAGGTTTGTGCCATAAATATGAAACACAGGGTCCAATTGAATTAGGTTATTTTTACATCTCCCATTATAATTGCTCTTTCTCCTTAGTTTTTCTGACTGTAACTTAAATATTTCAAGGTCAGTGGTTCTCAGGTAGTTTGGTGTTATCAGATATGCTCTTTCTTGATTTTCTCATTGGTGTTCCTCAATAGGACGTTCTTCTACATTTCTGTCTTTAATACAGGATTTTTTTTCTGAAGTTGTTTCCAGAAAAGCAAATAAATCTCTTTTTAAAAAGGGTGCCTTTTATAGAGAAAGATTCTGTCTGTGAGAATCATTCGTCCTAGCATGGCATTATAAGTCAGTCTGCTAGCCATCTACAAAAAGAAGCATTTGTGAATAGGGTTGAAAGGACATGAGAAGAGAAATCAGAAGACTAATGCCATTCAAACGCGCTCCTCCATGTAACATTTTTGTTATTTCTTTCCCGCATTCTGTTTGACTAGATGGGAGTCTCAGAGGCTAAAAAATATAGGTAGAGTACACAAATATTATTGACTATCTAAATCTTAGTTAAAGTCGTTTTGAAGGAATATAAAATCCTCCATTTATTTAGTTTACATGAGTCTACATGAGCATATAAAAGGCAACAACATGTACAACTTACTCATTCCATGCTGGGAGGGAGGAAGGGAGGGAGGAGCCTTTGTTTTCATCACCAGATATATATATTTTAATAACTTTCCATTCAAGGCTGAATTTTACAATATCAGATATCCAAGGGAGTCAAAGGCAAACATAAGGCCTCTCACATGATTCAGACACACCCTTGCCATATTCCATGCAAGTTTTTTTCTATTGTGGACACATTTTCTGTTTTGATGTTTTAAATCAAGCTCATGTAGAGAAATAAGACTGACCAAATTATCACGCTGTGCTACATGTCTTTACAGAAACATTTCTGTAATTTTTACTAAAGAACCCCAGATAATAAGAAACAATAATGAACCCTTTTATTATATAAACTTCATGCTCTGTGCAAATTGCAATATTTTCAGGAAGCCAAATTTCTCGACATATTATGGCTATATTACAAACCTCTCACCTATTTGCATGCAGCAAGAATATTAGAATGATAGTATTTTAAAAATAGACTCACATAACATTATTTAGTGTAATCAAGCATGGATGAGGCCCATCTGTCATATCTAGTTTGTATGACTAATTGTTAGTGGTCTGTAATTGAAATTTAAATTTATTAAATGAACAGAGATGCCATTATAAATGCACTAATTCAATATGTGGAAGGGGGATGGCAGGATATGAGACTGGGCAGCAGCTTCTGAGCACTGTTTATATTTATATGTATTCAGATGAATGTAATCCTTTCTACAACTGGACCAATCCTTCTGCAAGGCACATCAGAGCTGGCTGGCAATGCCTAAATCATCACAACCATTCTCCTCCTCATTTTTCCACACTTCAAAGGGGGTTGTGAATGGAAGATGAGCTTAAGCTTATTGGATGTTTGTATTTTATAGGAGGTCCTAGAAAAAAAAAGAGTTCTTTTATTATCATTGTAGAACATGGTAATGTCCAAGAGATGACCTGTGGTTTCATACACACTGTAATAGCGGCCAAGGCCAGCATAGTGTCAAAAAATGTACATGCAGACAGAAGACAGATCTGTTTTACAGGACATGGAAGAAATCTTAGCCAGAATGATGGTAGAACTCCCATCAACTTCAAAAGAGGATTTTTCTCCTTGGAAGTGAAGTGAATTTCTGAGACATGCTAAGCATCCTCAGCTGCTATCAGGTAAACTTGTGGAGAAAGGAGGTCACTCAGCCCCTGCAAAATTGAGTTCTTCAACCCTAGAAAGCAAGGCAATATCTTCATGCTCAGTAAAAAAGTATTTTCAGAATGACTACACCTCTAATTTTTCTTCAGCGAAATAAATAACCACTGAACATACACAGATGTCATCACCAGATGCAATTTCTCAGTTGGTGTCACTGTAGAAGCAGAAAAACCACCATGAGCTCTGCATTGCTTTTGGGTTGCTTTACATTGTCGCTTATTTTAGAAATCCTATATTTGCTCTGACAATCTGTTTTATTGTGGATGTGTTTCATGTTTCTGTTTGAAAAATAAGACTAAGCACTAGATTTAATCCCAAGGATATAAGATCATGCCTTCTGTGAGAGCCTGTAATTCTTTAATGACTGCAGCACTGACATCGTCGGTATGTACATGGGCAAGAAGTGCAGGGGAATATTTTTTAGCACTAGTAGCTTCATCCTGCAGCATCCTGAGCAGCTTAAAATTGCAAGTACTATCCTGAGAACTTAGGGCACTTGGTGCCCTGCAGGGACTGCCAAGGATTTCACAGAACTGGCACTTTCAAAAGAGTGCAGCTCTGTGTGTTTTCAGATATGAATTTTGGGACTCCTGCCACACAGAGGTTTTTTTCCTTAGTTTTTTCCTGGTTGTTTTGAAAGAGACACTTTTTTAAATATAAGAATGAAACCAAGCCCACTCCAAGTAAAAAATGCTCATTTAAATAGATAACCACTTACGGCAGATGTACCAGAGACAAGTGTCAGAAAAAGGCTGGAAATGCTAAGGCTATTAACATAAGAGGTCAAATCAGACACTGCTCTTGGATTTGGCAGAGGCTCCACAAACAGCTTATGACCAGAGAGGTCTCCCTTTTGATTAGGTATGTCGCTTTTGCTTTTCAGCTCTGCCTTGACCCTTTTGACATTTGTTGCGGCAGGGCTTCTTTCCAGAGCACAATTGCAATTAGGGTAGGAAATTTTGGGCCGCCCTAAGGAGACTGCAGGCAGTTTTTACACAGAAATAAACAAGACCAAGGGCAATGTTTTGGAGAAGAAATGTAGTATATGAATATGAATGTTATGGTTGCTCAGTTGAGAGGAATGAGGAGCCGCTCTGGGAAGAGAAATCAGATCCTATCCTTGTTTAAAAACATTAATGCCCTGATTCTGACTACTAAACATAGAGCAGGATCCACAGCCATGCCATTACCCATAATTATAATGATCAAGCCTGTGTGGCTGCAGCTTAAAAGGATATTTTTATGTTCTACTAAACATTCCCACAGTTGATGGGGTACATTCTTCTTGAAGTGTGAGCAACATTGTCCTTGAAACTCAGTTATCATGTCAGGTGGAACCATGGATAAACCCTGTGCGTGTTCCCACCTAAGTAAGTACCTAACTAGAGAAGGGCAGAACGGCATGGGCCCTTGCTGAAGAGGAAGCTCATCAGCTTCGTTTTCCTGCTCATACCATTCAACTCTGTCACAACTGTTTGTTTTACAATCTAGCAGGCATTTTGCTCACTTTGTGGCATGCAGCCTTCCCTGTGATGCAGAGCTCATACAAGGCACTGCTCTTTCCCAGCATTGCTGGGGTGTTTCAGGATTTCAGGATTTCAGGATTGCTGAAAACTGTCACATTTGTTATTCTGGCTGGAAGAGAGAAACTTTACCATTTTGACTAATCTTCTGTACATCCTTCTCTGGATACTTCTCGTTGGTTTCCTGACTTATACAGTGGATTATGCTTTTTCTTTGTATGCCAGCATAGCAAATGTTAGCAGTCTAGGTCTGGTCTTCATTATTCTTTTGTTGCTTTTCAAAAAATACAATTTTTTTTCTCGGCTCCACCACTTTTATGGTGACTTGCTCATATTTTCAGTCCTAGGATTTTGCTTACTTTATGCTGGCAATTCTTCTTGTGGTTTGCTGTAAATTACAAATTATCAAAACAATACAGTATTTCAGAAAATTGTGTGGGAAGAACAGAGGGAAGAAAGGATTTTGTGTTTGTTTGTTTTGAAAAACCAGTCTCCTGCCTGCTTTTACTGTCTCACTTTTCCACCAGGCTGCCTCTGTAAACCTAAGGCATTCCATTTGAAAAACCTTCCAAGTGACGTTGGAGCAGAACTTAAGGAACTTGAGAAACCTGAGCTAATTATTTCCAACAGCAATTTGAAAATGTTACTGTCAGCCTGGAAGAACTGTCCTCATGCCAGCTTATGAGATCTCCTGCAGTGGGTGCGTGCTAATGCCTTTCATTACACTGAGCTGCGTGCCACAAAAATCCATCTTCTGCTGCCTGTTCCCTCCGTGGGATCCATTCCCACTCACCAATCCCCAAGTGGAGGCCAAATTCGTCTTCTGAACCTTGCAGACTAGATGTTCAGCTATGTGAACTGGCATCATACTGCTGACTCAAAATCATAAAAGACAAAAAAATATTTTAGTACTTTAAACTGAACCATCATGAAATATTGATGCAGGACTCAGGCCGGGAAATCTTTTGCCTTATGCCTCAGCCCATGAAATGTAACTAAGATCTGTGGCATCAATAAGCCATGAATGAACTGTCTGATACTCTTTTGCAGCTATTTTAAGTTCTTTTTCCCCCAGGTCCCAGGCTGGTTTGTTCTGCCCAAGCCACCTGCTGGGAGGTTGTGTGCTCTGCAGCTCTCAGACTGCAGGCTGTCACTCAGCATTCACTGTCAAGAGGACATCAGCATCTTCAGATACATAAAAAAGAGGTCAAGCCTGTAACATTTTCCTCTGAGTGAGAATACATAAATGTTGCCACTGTGATTAAACTTTCTCTTTTCTCCACTCATCTTAGGGTTATATTGCTTACATGCAAGTTTATCAGAATCATAATTCATTCAGTTCTGCACCTATGTCTCCTAGTTCTTACCCAATTATTTTAGCTCTCTGGTTTTATAAACTTTTATTTCTTAGGCTGTGCCCCTTCCCATCAGGAATTGTCTTCTGAGGTCAGAGCTGAAAGCAATGTTCTATGATTTAGCCTCATGCCAGGCTGCTAAACCCTGAACACTGTCTTTAAAATGTAACTCACAGTATTTGAACTCTTGTGCATTTATAAGCGTTTATTCTCATGTCAGACACATGTGCTGGCAGACTAGCCAATGGAAATGCTTTTTTTTCCTCCTTTTTTTAATTGATGCGGAGAAGAATGAAAGCCTGCAGGAGTGCAAATAAAAGGGTCAGTCAAAGAAGGTTAATGCTTTCTGCACAATCTCATCACAGGACTTAGGAGTGCCACGGCATCCCTACAGAGGAGATTACATGGCTTGGTCAGCAGCATACACAGGACAGCCCCAACACTGAGCTAATTGAATGAACACAAATTACAAAAGCTTCCAGGATCAACAACTCGCCTGGCAGCTCATGTTTAAAACTGATTTCACGTGTTACCAGTACTAGCAGCTCCATGTAAGATAAAGCAAAGGTGCTAACAAAACTGATTACTACCTCCTTATGTCTCTCCTCCCCTTCTACACAGAAGAATGCAAAAATTTTCATGCGAAAATTTACGCAAAGCATTCAGTTGCTCTTAGTAATGTTTCTGTTGTGATCAGCCTGCCTAGACATCCCATCCTTCTGCCAGGGAAGACTGAATGAGGGTAAAATACTGAGTCAGAGAAATGTGTGAAAAGATTTGCATGGTATTTGCTAGCATCCCAATAATCAGCTCTGTAATTGTGCATTTTATTAAAATCCCACATTTATTTGACCTGCTGGAGTTGTTCTGCTTAATTAATAGAAGAGAGGAAGGCAAAACCTTGCCTTAAATTCACATCCAGACCCAAATCCTGCAAATTCCTGTGCAACTGTTTAATTTTTGACACCTGAATAGCCCCTCAGGGCTCAGAGCTTCCCAGTTATGTTGTCAGCGAGGTGCTCCACTGACTGATCCACGCTGAAGTACATGCAGGCTCCTGAAAGCTCCCCGGGTGCAGCTGAGTTTCTGACCTGGGATGCCCTTGGCTCCATTTATTTCTGCAGCTGTTGGAATGTTGTACAAACAGCACCTGCAGCCTGTGGCCACAGGAGATGCAACATGGTGCTTGGATAAAGCCAGGGAAGGGCAGTGAGGTAATCCAGACAAGAAAATCTGTTTAGGGAACCACAGTTGCTATGCTAGGGAACCGCATAGCATCCAGTGATAAGGGAGAGGACTTAATGAGGAGCCTTGATCAGCTCCTAAGAAGTGTGGCAGAGCACCAGATGATTGTGGTCCTTGTGGACAGCAGTACTGTAGGAAAAGAAAGGCAAGGAGAAGGGAGAATGGGAGAGAGGTGATGCAAGGTGCTAGAGGTGAAGCTGACACTCTAAGGTGCTGACAATCAGGATTTCTATGGAAGCTGTCTTGGAAATGCTCCTGGAACCCTCATCTGCCAGGGAAAGAGAGGCAGAAAGACAGAACATTTAATGCCTAGTTAAGAAATAGGGTAAAAGAACAGGAATGTGTAGTCTAATTGAAGGCATCAACATAACAGGCATCAGAAACACAGTGGAGAGAATGGTAAGTGGGATTTTGTAATACTGAATATCCAGCATATAGAGTCAGCCATGCTAGAATCAATAAAATTAACTAATTACCTCATCAGTATAAAACATGAAATCTGTGGGGATTGAAATTACAGACCTAATATGGTGTAACCACTACAGCAGGGCAAGAACATTGTGTATGACGCTGCCTCTGTTACCAGGATGTTCACACCAACTGCAGAATATGGGGGAATTCCAAGATGCCAGAGAGGCAGGAAGGGCAGTAATGGACACCAGACTTCAATAGTTTACATGCAAATGGTCCAGATATTGTGTAACAATGTAATATGAAACAGTCGATAACTATTGCAGGGAGGAACTGCTTAAGGATATTGATCAGAAAACAGGCAATTGTGGAGTTGGCTTGGAGGAGAAACTTATGTAAATGAGGAATTTTGTTCAAGAGAAACAAAATGCGACAACAAAGGAAATTAATTATTTCCTGAAGACGTAAGTCTGCTAAAGGGTGCTGTGCTGAAAGCACAAGGCCAGTGCACATTATTCATGAAGTAGGCTTGCAAATGGGCAGTACATGGTAGCTTTGAAAATGGTGAGATAAGGGAGGTTATTAGAAGAGTAACTGCAAATCCTTCAAACAGCAGAAGTTGGATTCAAATTAATAAATTAGAAAGTAACAGGCACTCTGGAAGATTACATGCACAATGACAATTTGACAGCCAAAAAGGAGGGTGATGAGTTTCTTGCAAAAGGAATCAAAACTAGCAATAAATCTCTTTTTTTCTGAACATCAGGATCAGGAAGCTTGCCAGAAAATCAGTGAAGACCATTGATCACTGGAGTTCAAAGGAAGCACTCAGAGAAAATACATCTATTAGAGAAACAAAACAAATCCTTTAGATTCTCACATCAGAAACCATTTTGGAATGGGGTGACTCCATTATCAAGTTTGTCTGAAATAGCTGTGCCCAGGAACCACATCTGGGAACACTGAAACAAAATGAAGAGCAACAGGTTGCCAAAACCCAGATTCTATCACCCAGGAGTTTCAATGGACCTCAAGGATGGAATAACTAAATGACTGAGTACCAGACTATAACTCTGTGCTTTAAACTCCCTTGATATCCAAGGAGTTGTTATCAAATATCAAATGCCTGGACAACTCTTTTTTAGCAAAGGTTCCTGGGGAGATGGGAGAGATGTGAGAAAGAGCAGACCTGGAAGTTTGAAATCTTTGCACTAGGAAATTAGTAGAGAATGTAATGAAGAACAAAATTCATTGGCACTTCAATAAATTTGATTTGCTTGGAAAGAGTCAGCATGACCTTTTCCATTTTTACAGATTGGAATTGTTTGATGAGATCAACGTACATAAAGATAAGAGCAATTCAGTTGATACAGTCTACCTGGATATCTACATGCTTTCAGCAAATTTGTTTCTTGATTCCCCACTACAGGCTTTTGAGGGAGTCCAAAGGCTTCCCTATCAAGAGAAAGAAAATCATTGCATAATAAAAAGATATTTAAAAGATAGTAAGCAGACGAGAGGACCAGAGTAATTCTGCAGTGCTGTGTAGTGCACAGTCAGGGTATTCATAAGCAACCTGGAAAAGGCAGTGAAGAGGGGAAAATTTGTTGACAGCAGCAAAATATTTATCTTGTTAAGGACAAGGGCTGACTTTAAGAGTAAGGCTTTGATGGTACATTAATGAGACTTAGTGACAAGACTATAACATGGTAAATGTGATGCAGAGTAGAAAAATATACAGGGATGTGTAGGGGAGAAAAAGCAATCCTAGTTTCACAGCCAAAATGGCATGCTGTGAGATGACCAGCAGTCAGGAGCAAGATCTTGGCATCTGTTTTGCATATCTATGAATATGTCAGCTCAGCACTCAGTAGGGGTCAAAGAACCAACCTTAAATAAAGTATTAGGGCATAGTAGAATAAGAATAAAGAATAAAAGGAGGAAGAACGTTATGCTAGTGTGCTAACCCATGGCTCACCCACGCTATGATTAGTCTGCGAGGTTTGGGTCTTTTCATCTCAAAAATGATACAGCAAAACCAAAGAAGGTTCAGGGTAAAGAAGAAAGTACAAGCAGCTTCAATATCTGATTAGATACAGAAAGCTTCAGTATAGGCAATGACTTTACCAGGACAGAATGTTTTGGTCTGGAAGAGAGACAATTCAGTGAAAGAATTATACAGTATGGTGTAGATGTATGGTGATGATGCTCAGAAACACTCACTGCCTGTCTTCTCCAGTAAAAGGGATGTGAAGGCAAGGGGACTGGTGTTAATACAGACCTACAATGAGTCACTACAAGCTGGAGTGGACTTGGAGACACACAGCTAGGAAAGGCTTTGGAAGCTAGTGGAAATCACATCTAATCCAGGAAGATCCTGACAGAAAATAACTTAAAATTGTAGTAGTACAATTTTGTGTATCTGGAGGAAATGCCATGTGTGTTCATCTTGTTCTTATTCTTCACTGGGCATCCTGCAGAAAGATGATCCTGAGCTAGCTCAGTTTTTGGCTTGAGTGGGTATGATCATTTGTGGTTTTGTGCAGTCACCTACACACACAATCAGGGTGTTTATTCCCATCCTAGGCTGGGTGTTCCCATGTGAGCACCCACACCAGCAGGACCATAACACCACACACACATGCTCACACAACTGCACCTCCATCCCTGTCCATCTCTCCCACTGCCATGCAGAAAGGGTGGCTCTGGGCATAAAACCAGAGGAGAGAGAGGTGGAGCTCTGTTGGGCAAACACAACAAAAAGAAGGGGCAGCTGCTCTGTATAGTTGCTGAAATGTCAAAGCCTGCCTGAAGAACACTGCTTATGCACTTTCCCAGGCTCTCCCCTCCCCAGTCCCCTGCCTGGTGCTGTGATCTACAGGCAACTCCCTCCAGGTGGGTGATGGCTTGGGGGGTCCCTCTCTTCTGCCAGCAGTTAACATGCCTAGGAGTGCAGGCATGAGTGACTTCTCACCCAGGGACACAATGAGTCCACCCAGGAGCTGCTGAGCCTGGAGGATAAATATGTAATAAAACCCAGGAATTACATACTGTTGTTAAGTATAAAGAAATCTTTCCTTACAGCAAGCTGAACTGGCCTCACCCAGAGGCTGCTGGCAAGCATTAAGCCTTGAAAACCAGCCCACTGGTTACAGCTCAATCCACAGAGTGCTCGTCCCATAAGAAGATTTGAAACAGCAACATATAATGTTTGCATACAGCCTTAAGCCCCTTTAAGGGGCCCAGACCAGCTACTGAACTCCACCATTAAAATTTTCTTTAGAAATCTTGTTTTAAGGCCAGCTAGGCCAATCCCAGCCTTAGCCTTTTGAATCCACTCCAGCTTCCCACTTTATTTCTCTTTGGGCTTATAGAGAGTGCAGTGTGAATACTTGAAGTTCTTTATTGGCACTATCTTATATCTCACTATAACCACTCCTGAGGACATCAGAGCTCCACACCCTACAAAGAATTTATTTAGAACTTAAAGTGAGCCAAGCCTTTCTCTCTTTTCTGGAAGAAAAAAGTATGGTAAATCACATGGGAATGCCTGTTTGTATGAAATACTGAGCTTCATTTTCAGTCTCAAGTGGTCAAAACTAGTTAAGTGATTCAGATTAGCAGCTGTGCTTGGGGTACTTATCTAACTGACCTAAGCTTGGCAAGCTTTTCATGTTCCCTCATCAGTGATACTGCTCTGTGATACGAAGGATGTGGCTCACAGATTTAATTAAATTGAAAAGTGCCTTGGTTTTTATGCTTTTTTCTCCAAAATGATGGACTTGTCCCATGAAAGAAACAGAACTGATGGCATCAAGGTCTAGAACTGATCTAGTATCAGTTCTTGAGGTTTTGTATCTACATCCTCCTAAAGTACCTGAAAAGAGGCTATGCCCAAAACTTTTCAGAGAAAAAAAAACTACTTGGCAGCTCTGTCTGTCAGGTGGATGGACTTTTCCCTCTTGCTAAGCAATACTTCTGTTTCAGGGCCCTGCAGCTGGTTGAACTTCAGCCTCTCTGAAGAGTGGATGAGAGGGCATAAATACTCTCCAGCACTTGCAACATGGCTCTGAGCCCTGGAGAGAGAGTTTATTTCCACTAACTGTCTGCCAAAAGCATCTCTCCTGTCAAAACACAACAGATGAATTCACAAATTCCAGATTTATGCTCCCTCACATTTGTGAGGGCAGGTGATGAACCGCAATCATCCTGCAAAAGGCTGAATGATAACCACTATGGCAGCCAGCTCCTGAGCTAAGTATCCTTGAACCCTCTTCTGTTGCAGCTTCCTCTTTTCGTGTTAGTAATCAAATGGGCTGAGTAAGAGGCTTTGGGACAGTAGAACGGACTTCTGTGAACCCATAGCAGCCTCCTATCCCTCTGTGACCAATGGATCAGAGTTGGCTGTTTACCTTTGTTCCTCCTAGAAGCCTGGCAGAGGGGGCAGAAGAACTCTTGCTCTTAAGGTTGAAGACAGTCTCCTAGATGGAGATTTCCTTAGTCAAGTAGAGAGAAATGGCTGCTGCTGGCAGTGGTGGTGATGTTAAAGGGTCTGTATTTTAACAGGATTTTTTTAAATAAAAAGTTACATTTATTTCGTGACGGAATATAGGCTCACAGTGGAAATGTGAAATATTTCATTAAAATCTGAGAGTACAAACCCACAAAACAGTAATTTCTTTTTATTTCTTACTTAGTTGAAAAGTTAAGATTTCACATATAAAATAAAATTTAAAAACATACCAGATAGAATCTTTATTCAAAATTTCAGTAAAAAATTGCTCCTTTCCTTCAAATGATGGGGAAAACCTACAACTTTTAGCTCAAGCAAATCTAACAGGTTGTATGTTGATCTGACTCTAACTTCCTGAGGCTTTTCTTTTCAGAGTACGCCTCCTTTACGTCTCTTCATAAAGTGAGAAGGGAGAACTTATTAACCATTCTCACACTTAATAGCATGTTATAAACTTTGTCATGCCAAAATTGTCCTTCTAAAAGTTATGCTTTTCTTAAATGACTCTTTAGATTTAATGTTCCTTTCATTCCCCCTCCTTAGGAGTGCATTCATAGTTCTAAATGACTGGAAAGAAGAAAACAGCTCTTTCAGAGAGAAAAGTGTGTGCATTCTTCTTTTTCCCTGAATAACAAAAACACAGCAGTATCTCAAAGTGCCAAGTCCTGCACTTGAGTCACAACAGCCCCAAGCAGTGCTACAGGCTGGGGGCAGGGAGGCTGGAAAGCTGCCTGGAGTAAATGGATCTGGGGGTGCTGGTTGGCAGCAGCTGAACATGAGCCAGCAGTGCCCATGTGGCCAAGAGTGCCAATGGCCAATCCTGGCCTGTACCAGCAGGAGCAGGGCAGGGACTGTGCCCCTGAATTTGGCACCGTTGAGGCCACATCTCAAATCCTGTGTTCAGTTCTGGTTCTTCCACTGCAAGAAAGACATTGAGGCACTGGAGCTTGCCCAGAGAAGTGAAACAGAGCTGAGGAAGGCTCTGAAGCACAGGTCTTATGGGGAGCACCTGGAGGAGACTCAAGGGAGACCTTGTCGCTCTCTACAGTGACCTGTAAGGAAGGTATAGCCAGGTGGGGATCAGTCTCTCATCCAGGTAACAAGTGACAGGATGAGAGGAAATTACCTCAGGCTGTGCCAGAGGAGGTTTAGACGGGATATCAGGAAAAAATGTTTCTTGTAAATGATTGGGCAGGCTGTCCAAGGAAGTGATGAAGTCACCATCCCTGGAAGTGTCCAAAGAACGTGTGGCTATCATACCTGAGAGCATAATTTAGTGATGAGCATGGTGGTAATGCTACGTTGATGGTTGGACTTGATGATCTCAAAATTCTTTTCCAACTTTAATGATTCAATGATCTTCCAGGAGTTTCACTTGCTTTTTCCCTTGGTGAAGCTCCTTCATACTTCAGGTTTTTACCCCTGTTCTGCCAAACCAAGACAGAGACCAGGAGTGATCCTGCTATTCATGGGTCTATTGGCTACAATATCTGCTTGGGCTTTTCTTCCTTGGTAAGGCTCCTGGGTACTTCAGGATATTTTTGGTTTTTGTTTTTCTGTTCCTTCTACCAGAAGGGCAACTTAGGCAGCTTTCTGTTTTTCTGTTCCTTCTACCAGAAAGGCAACTTAGGCAGCTTTCAGGCAAGAATCTTTGGTTTAATAACTTTGGTAGGTTGATTTTGCCTGCAAAAGTCCACCTGTAAGGAAGTTAAATCAGGTGTGATACACACATTTTCATCACCCCTTTCTACAAAAAATGAATTACTTTTACAGCCACACATATTGAATCACATTTGGAAAGAATTTGGGGTAGAAGGTTTATTTTATTGTTTTTTAGTTAAAATTCTTCCATGGAACATCAGCCATGGACAAACTAAGTGCCTAATCACTGCTTATTAGAAATGCAAAAGATTAGATAATGAGGTATCTGGACAGGAAGAAAGTAGCTTAATGTAATTGTTTTAATTCTTTCAATTATTTTCACCCCTCCCTTCTTATTGAATAGTTCCTGACTACAGGAAATGAACCTCTTATCTGGAAATTAGCTTTCTATAACACAGATTTCCACACATCTTTGGAATGTTGGCTTATTTTGCATTTATATCAGAAAAATATCCGTGCTGTTCTGCCTCTGGAGCAAAATAGTCCTTCTGGATGCTGCATGAAGAGCAGCCCATGACCAGAAAGAAGGTTTTTTTCATCTGAAAGGATCTCATCTGAAAGCCAGGGTTTTCTCAGATACCGAGCTCCATTTGTGAGTCTGATTTGAGGAATCCAGTTAGAGGTAAAGATGTTCCCTTAGCTTTCATTCAGGTGTTTCATTTTAACCATGATGGCAATTAATTTGTGTTCATGATGCAGCCAACGTCCCCCTGAATTCAAAGTGCTCCAGGCAAACAAAAGATGCTGTCAAGGTCAGTGTAATTTTACCATGTGGCAATAGTAGGCAAAGGTAAATTGCTTTCTCCTATTTCAATCTAAATGCTAAGTGCTCCCAGCACTAAAAATTTATGTGCACTCTTCTACTGAAGGGGCACCGACCAGGATAGCAGGCAAGTTCCACTTAGCCAAGAAGCAGTGCTTTAGCAGTGACCCAGGAAAGGAGTTGGTGTTACATGCTCCCCACAGTGGGTCTGACTCAGTACTGCTCTAACTGTTCAACCCCCCCATGAGCACTGAATTCAGCAACAAGTCTAAAAAGCACTCAGTGTTTACATTTCTCATGGTGAGAAGAGCCACAGCTCTCTGGAATCACTCTCTGTTGAGTATCTTTGGATCATTGATGTCCTTTCTCTGTCAAGTACCTAGGGGGAAATGTAAAAGTTAAACATTCCATTTACTCAACTTCTAACACTGAAAGCTGCTGGCAGGGCTGGCAGCTTTGTTTGAGCTGTGGCACAGACTAGAACATTCTGACATCCCCCCATTTCAGTTAATTGAGTTTTTTAAAAGTCAGTGCACACATGTAATGCAGTACAAGCCAATAAAAATACCAATTTCATCAGCAGAATTAAGCACAGAACATTAGCATTTAGAAGAGATTAATGAAACCAGAAACCATGAGAGATAGATACATAGATACAATATCTATGGACACATGAATTTCCATACAGCTAAACACAATTGATGGGAAGATGTCAGTGCAAGGTGTACAAGTGGGAGGTAGGCTCCTTCACTGGGAGAAGCTGCTGCAACAAAGAGAAGCTGGAAGATGCAGCAGTCTTATATGGGATTTCCAGCCAGAGGCTATAAATGTGCCTTCATGGGCACAGCAAAGGTGTACTATCAGCCTTGGAACACCAAACCTGTACATATTTCTAATCACATATGAAAATGCATCAAGCCATGCAAAATTCTGCTTCTATGGTACTGCACCCATGTTAAAACTGAACATATCTGCCTTTGAATAATGAACATGGGATGCTGGTGCTATTTAGTCACTTCTAGGATGCTCAGCTTCTGCTTCCCAAACAGCCATGTCCCCTGGCAATGCTGCTGTATTTTTCATTATGATATTTCTGTACATGCAGTTTTACAAAAAAATTTATCACTTTGTCCCTGAGGCTTTGGCTCTTCCCACGCTTTTATGTGCTCGATCTTTTTCTAAAACTAGTCTAGGCTTTCTATTCCTCTGCTCAGTTTTTTCTTCCTCCATCTGCTGTGCCTCTTTTTAATAAAAATTGGGTTTTGTTTCTGTGACCCTTTCTGCACCATTTTACCCAAGTGTTTCACAGGCTTTTGAAAAGTCTATTCTCACAACACATAGAGCTATTTCCCCTATTTGAATCATAGAATGGTTTGGTTCAGAAGGGACCTTAAAGGTCACTTTAGTTTCCAACCCCCAGCAAAGTGCAGCAACACCTTCCACAGACCAGATTGCTCCAAACCCATCCAACCTGGCCTTGGACACTTCCAGGGATGGGGCATCCACAGCTTCTCTGGGCATCTCTTCCAGTGCCTCACCAGCCTCACAGGAGATAATTTCTTCCTAATATCTAATCTCTTAATTTCCTAATCTAATCTCCTAATATCCACTTTCAGTTTAAAGCCATCCCCCCTTGTCCTTTCAATACTGTAAAAAGTTCCTCTGCAGTTTTCTTGTAAGCCCCACTTTAGGTGCTGCAAGGCGTCCCTAGAGCCTTCACTTCTCCAGGCTCAACAAGCCCTTTTGATAGCTGGAGGGCTGAAGACCTGAGTGCTCAGATGCAATATCCACTGAAGTCAATGAGGAGTTAACTGCCTCAATTCCTTCATGGTCCTTGGTTGCAGTGGTTTCCTTCACACAGTGGTTCCTATTCCACATAAAATTTTGACTTGAGGAGATGATAGACCTTATGTACTCTGGTGTTTGGATAGCCACTGAATACTGTGTTTCATCACCTACTTATGATTATTTTTTTCTTGGTTTTTTTTCTGTATGTACACAGGAGGGAGTAAAAAACTGTATTTTCAATGGGTAGCAGTTGAAAGGAAGAGAAATATTTCATATCTGAGTGAAACAGACAGGAAGGTCCTGATGCTTAACAACAGGTGCTCCCTGCATTGCTTAGATCTTGCCTTTCTTAGGCATACAAAGCTCTCTGTAAGTTTTGTGTGTGCAAACAAAAGAAACCTTCAAGTGCAGCTGCACTGCATCATATGGATTTTTCAGGATCCCAAGCGGCATTTTCTCAGTAACAAATCATTACCCTTTTCTAGAAAACATTTGTGGGAGTAAGACTCAGCTCCTTAAATCTTAAGCATAAATAGGGTTCTTCCCAGGAGTGGAAAGCTGCTGAGGTTTTTTCCTCAGGAAGCCTTGGAGCCTAAGAAATCAAACATTAGCATGGATGGAAGCTCTAAGTGCTCTGAAGGAGAAATGGGGAGAGGGGAAGATCTATTTTGGTGATTTATTCAATGAGCTCTCATAGCCTAGATTTGTGTGTTTGTGGGTTGGCCAAAGCGTGATAGACCACCTTTCATTGCCAAGGCTTTAGCATTAGCTTTCTATGATTGGTGGGAGATAAGAGCCACCTACAAACATTACAGTATTTTACACTTGAATGTCTGTCCCCAAGCCACTTGCTAAAGATACTAGAACTTCTATTAAAAGCAGTGCAATTTCCCTGCCATAATAATCCCTAATGGGACGAGTTGCTGAAATTACGTGTTGCTTTAACACGTGCAGTGCCAGCTGGGCTGAAGGAGGCCTCAACAGGAGACTTCAGAAGGGACTCTGAGAAGTTGTTGGCATGTACAGTGATGACAGGGTGATAGCATTTTCAGACTGACTTTGTTTCTACCACTTAAAATAAAATCCACCTTGTGATAAAGAGACTTTTAGGAGATCTCTGATCAGATAATGACATTGTAATGGATATAGACACAGTCACATGCTGGGAGTGACTGGTCTCACATGACAATCAAGATGATTGGGCTGCAAAACCATCTAGGTTGTCCTGAATTACTGCATTTGTATATTCTTGATTTTGTGACTATTGTAGTGTGAAGGCAAGATGATCTGCCTCAGTTTGTGAGAGAGCCACAGTCAGAGTAGCAGTGGGGGCTGTGCTGTATACCCCCTCAGCAGTGAGGCAGCTGCTTTCTCCCCACAGCATCCTGCAAAGGGCATGCTCTCCATGTCAGCCTCAGCCTGACTCACCTCCTGCTAACCAGGACTGGAGAGAGGGTCACGGCAGCATATCTAGCCAATCACACAAGAAACACAACACAGAGCTCACTGGGAAACCTTTGTACCTGTGGTCAGGAGGAAACAGCCAGACAAAGGCACCTTGTAGCTTAACAACCTGCTGTACCCAGAGACGAATTTGGAATCTGAGACACAGGTTCCACAGGCCATGGTCTAAATTTCTGCACAGACAGGCCATGGTCTAAATTTCTGCCACAGCCTCCCACCAGGCTGTGGGTGCATCTTTCACCCTCTCTGCACCCGACTTTCTAGCCATAAAGAGGATAGTACTTCTTCCCTACCGCTCAGGCATGTTGAGAGGATAAACACATCGGAGAGATCATAGCTGTTCAGACACTGCAGTGTTTGCGGGGAACAGTGGGAACACAGCAGCACCAGAGATAGAAACCTGTGGGCAGAGATGTCTGTGTGTTATCCTGTGGGTTAGTTACTCACCCCATGTGTTCAGACTCGATAGACACAAACACACAAATTGAGCACAGGCTGGCTGGTTATCTGCCCCATACTGATCTTTACAGACACAGTTGCATAACCTACTTAAAAAAGGCAGTTTCTTTTTTTTTCAGCATAACATGAAATGCAGGAATAAAGTTCTCTTTGAATATTTTTGCTCCTCCTCCATTTATATATTTTCTATTCAAAAAACAAGACTTGTTTATTTTCATAAAATAAATTATGTACTCCCTCTAGTGTCAGAAATTGTATATAGTCTTAAACCATGCCTGATCAAATGTTGCTGTAAATGCTAAAATAAGGTGCAATTTCATTTCTCCACATTTTAAGGTTAACAATTCATAGTGATATGTAGAATTAAAAACAGTCCTACCTTCTGCTGCTCTGCCTCCTCAGCGCTGCAGCTATAGAAAAGAAATAATTATTTAACAGTGCAATAAAATGAGTACTTGTCTTATTTATAAAGCCAGGTCTCTGATTTGAGCTTTTTGCCATCCTCTTTAATTCCAGTTCCAAACTACTGCTTTGAAAGGGAGCATGTGAAAAGCCAAATTGTGTAACAGATAGGTGCCAAACGGGAGAGCTGGAGTCGGGAAAATCCAGGGAAGAACTCCTGAAATCCATCAGAGAAGAAAAAAAGGAGTCTCCTGAGTGCCCTGAGGTCTATCATGATTTCATATGCTTTCCCAAATCAACATTTACCGTAATCTGTGAGGACAGGAACACAGGTCTTTAGGCTGTTGGAGCACCCAAGACGGTTCCTTGGGGCAGTGACTGCACCAGGCTAAACATTTCAGCTGCACAAGGTGCTCAGTGACTCCCTACTTCTGCTTGAAGAGTGCCAAAGGTAGTCATGGCTCACAGGATCCATGCTCCCCCACCCATCTTTTTCAAACCATTGTTGCTAGAGCTCTTCCAAAAGGTCTGGGGAAAGGTGTGTCTTCTGTTGCACAGAGGAGAGCACTCCTGGCTTCCAAAATAGCATGTTGACCAGGACTTTGGATGTCCTCCATGTGTTTCTGCTCTGGTGCTGTTTTTAAATCATGGGGAGAGGTAACACCCTCTGTTTTCCACTAATTGGAAAAATGAATGTCTCTGGCAGCTGGCCACCTGCAGAGACTCTGATTTTCCTGCCAAGCAAGATCACAGAAATGCAGAGCTTGGTAGGGTGAGCAGTGGCAGGCGAAAATAGAAAACACAGGAGGGATTCCAAGTCTCAGTCCCTGTGTCCAGCCTGGGTGAATGTTTTCATGCTGAGGTGCCTAAAGACAAGCACACAAATACTGAGGCCATGAATTTGAGTGTTGGCAGGTGCTGACCACTCACAAACAAAACTCCTTTCCTTTAGCCATCTCTCCCCTAATTATACACACCTAATTTTATCCACTCAGTTTGAAAGAACTATGATTACTCTGCCTGGTCTTTCCTCTAAATATCCTGCCTGACACTGGCAGGCTGTGGGCACTACAGGGGAGGCAGCGGGCATTCACACTGTGACAATGAGACTGCAGAGGGGCAGTGGGGCTGCTGCATCCACAGGCATGAATCATGGCCTCAGGTAGGTCTGGAGAAGTTGCTTACTTGGGATTCTCATCTATCCTAACATCAGCAGCTTCAAAGTCTGGTTTTAGGGAAGTAAAAGAAAACAGCAGACCTCAGTGTTTCTGATTTCCTAGATATATACAAAGCTGCGCCCTTAAAGTTGTGCCATGGCATGACCTGACCAAAAATATAGCCAAGATTTTTTATGTTGTGCCCCCCCAAATGTAAGGGTCAGATCATCCTGCCTCCTCCTTACCTGTTTGCTGCAGTCAGGTAACACATAGGGCCAGGCAACAAGCAGGGATCACCGCTAGTTCGGGGTCCACCACTCTCTTTGGTGATCTTCTGGTTCTCCATGGCTCAGCTGTTTTCTTCAGCTGATCACACCCATCTCCTCCCTCTCAAAACAAGATTAATTATTTGAAGATATCAGGTACCATACTGATGATGGGAAGTTGTTGCTCACAAACCTGTGTGAATACCCTGGGGTCCCCACTCCTGCCCACCTGCAACCACGTGATTACTCTCAGTCAGGACCTCACAGTTCCTTCCTTTAAAAAAATAAATAAAATGAGTGATCTTCTCTGAAGTTATTGTGTTTCTTTACAAATGGCCTAAAAATGTTCTTTCCCTGAACAAGTGAAATTTCTTTACTACAAACCTCAACACATTTTCAGCCAGGCCTTGTTGGCCCCTGAAGTTTTCTCTCTTTCAGTGACTGCAAATATTTTTTCCAGTATTTCAGGATCATGACACTGTAAAGACCCTGAAAAATTATGGGGAGTGCTTGGAGGTGCACAGCTGTGGACTGAGAGGCAATAAAGAGAAATTGCAAGAATGGAAATTTGGTTTGGATACAAGGAAATATTTTGGCACCATGATGATGGTCAGATTCTGGAATATGTTGGGCAGAGCAGTTGGAGATATATCCAAACTCAGCTGGAAATGATCACAAACCACCTGATCTTTCTGAACTTTCTTTGAGCAGGAGCTTAGATGAGATGACCTCCAAATAAAATGATGCTATCATTCTGTGATCATGTGCAATAAAATTGCATAGCAACCTTTCAGATATAATTGTGACTTCTGCCTGTTGCATGGATATCAGGAGCATTGACTAAACAATGTCAGGGCAAGAGGACATAGCCACAAGCTACACCAGGGGAGAGGCAGTTTGGACACCTGGAAGAATTCCTTCACAGAAAAAGTTGTTAAGCTTTGGGCCCTCTCAGAGTCTCCTGTGCTCAAGATGACCCCGAGATGTGTAAAAAGTCTCTTTTCTCCAACCCGGCTGTTCAAGAACAAGTCTGAAGTCTTCGACTCTCAGTCTCAAGGTTGTTTATTGTTGGTTATCAGAAAACATTTTCAGCCTGGCCTGCAAAGGTCTGTTCAGCAGACCAGACCAAGGCACTCTCCCCTCCCCATGGGCTTGTGCTCTCTTTTATACTATAAACTACTTATACTTTATTTATAGTTACTTTCCAATAGCTATCATCTATGTTAGACTGTGTTCTTTTACTTTACACCAATACCAAAGTGCCACCATCACCCAAAAGATGGAGGCTAGGAAGAAGAAGGAAGGAGGACAGGACAACGCCCAGTTCCCTCCATCTTGCCTTCCAGCTTACTATAATAAGAATCCTAACTCTACACTTTTGTGACTTTTACTTCTTCACACAATGGTAGTCATTTGTTCCATGGATCAAACTCAAAGCCACAAGGATCTCTGGCTGTATGCCAGGGTCTGTGACCCCCCCTGCCAGGGCTTTAAATCATCCAGGGCTGTCAGAGGGACCTCCTGGGTTCCCACAGGGCCCAGGGAGGTGACTTCCCAGGGAGGTGGTGGAGTCTCCATCCCTGGTGATGTTCAAGAAATGACTGGCTGTGGCAGTGCCTTGATCTAGTGGACATGGTGATGATCGGTCAAAGGCCAGACTTGGTGGAGGTCTTTTGGAGGTCTTTTCCAATTTAAATCATTCTGTAATTCTGCAAACTGAAGATTCAGTGTGTTTGCCTATCCCATCAGTATCCAGCCTTTTACTTGCCTATTCTCTAATACGTGGAAGCAAGATCCCATCTCGGCTAAAAACAACTTCTGTCCCTGCCCCACTAGAGGGTGCTTTAGCAATATAAATCTTAAATGCTTGATTTGATGCTGATTCCTGACATCGTGCCACTGAGCTACTTTACATACTGGAGACTGACAACCCTTTGAGACTCTGAAAAACTGCAGTAACGGATCCAGAGCACAGCATTTGTGCATGTGTGATAAGCATGCAAACACAAATAAATATGCACGCAATCAAAATTTAGGGCTCGTTTCTTAAAAGCTAAGAAACTGGAAAAGTCTTTGCAGTGTTTCTTTCAATAGCAGCTGTATTTAATTTTTTCTCAGTTTGGTGGTACCTGGTACCTTAGGGCAGCTCTCCACAACTAGACATAAGAGACAGTCAATGTTCAGATAATTTGAGTTGGTGTTGGCAGGATATTCAGTATTGTTAACTTCATTGCCAGCATCCCGATACTAAGACATTTTGGTTTTGTTGCTGTTTTTAAAGACAGCGCTTAGAGCATCCTGCTTGCTTAGAAGGCTTAACATTCCTTGGCACAAAAACTAAGGAAAATATAGCCCTTCTCAAACCATCATCAAAATCCCTGTGAACATCTGTGGAGCCATTGTTGGCAGACAGGCTTAAGCTGTGACTCTTAAGTATTCAAAATTTAAGCTGAATACAAACAGGCCCCATCCTGATAACTCTCCTGAAGATCACAGGTACATGAGATTGGAAGGAAGATGTTCTCCTTTAGCTCTTGTCATAGGAGTGGCTGTAGATGTCATGTATAATCTTTTCACATTATAAAAAATGTGATGGGTCACAGGGAGTCAGACTGTTGGTGATGCTGTTACACCCAAGCTCTTTGACTTGCCATTATCTGCTCTCTTGCTGAAATTCAGCGGAGACCAGACATTTATCATCAGGTAAATATGGCAAATGGTGGCTGGGGCATTGTTCAGGTTCACTCTACTGTAGCTTTTGAAATGCATGACAGCACAGTAATAAACCTGTGGGCAGTTTTATTGTAAGCTACAAAACTGTCATTTAGACCCATGAGCAAAGCATTTTGCTGTCAGTGAGTGGTTGTCCTGGCTTCAAGAGGAAGAAGCCAACTAAAAACAGCATTGGTTTTGGAGAAAATTTCATATATACACATATATATGTGTGTATATATATGTATATGTATGTATGTGTGTATATATATAATGTGAGATATGGTGGAATGAATAAAAGGAGTACTAGCCTTACCTTTACTTTTTATTCATAAACAATGGTTGAGTTTCAATGCATCCAGATGAGACCTGGGAGAATTCCAATTGGAGTTCTCTGGTACATCTGTCCTGGAAGCTAATCTACTTAGCTAGTGGTGGGCTAAAATAGTCTCTGACTGCATTTCAGACAGATAAGACTGTCTCTCCCTGGCTATATCTCTCCTTTTTTTCCTTGAAAACACTTCCTTGTGTGTTAGCACCTTGTTGAACTCCATCAGTAACACACAGCTAAGTGTTCAGGCATTGGATTAAGGCAGAAAGAGGGTGATGAAAATAGGAAGATAAAGGGCAATGTGTGGTGTGAGAGGGTTTATAACCCCCACAGAAAGGAAGACCCAAACTGATAATGTGAAGAGAATGGATTTCACAGGCATAAAAACCTATTGCAGGGAAGTATAATCCTACTGGAAGCCTTAGAGGAAAATGAGCTTGCAAGGCTTGGCATCCCCTTGCAGAAGCTGCATGAAGGAGGGAAGTGCAAACTCCATCCTGGCAGAGGAAGCTGTAAGAGAGATTCACAGACTATCATGGCCAGCCACAAGTTCTTCTGCCTCCTCAGAGAAAGGAAGAAAGCTCCCAGAAATCCTTTGTCTATTAAGGGCAGACTGAAAGGATAATTGTGCAGGGACACAACCATAAAAGCTTAGGAGCAAAACCAGATTCAGCTCCCGTGGGACACAGATAAACAGGATGTATTAATAATTTCATAATATTAAAATTACTTAAGTAAGAGTCATCTAAACTTGTAACAGAGCAGGAAAATTATCCACAGATGACATGGTAGAAAGTATCCTTAGTAGTCACTAAGGGTCACTTGGGACCAAATAGTTAATGTAGTTGACACCAGCAGCTGAAAATAACAAATCAGGCTACAGTAGGGAATGGGAAAATTGACAGTGTCGATGAAGGTTAGAGTTTCTCAGTCCTGGTGGTTTAGAAAGGTCACACATGGTCCTGGGCTCCAGTCACACATTCAGCTGAGGAGCAATGGGGTAATGAGCCAGGTGAGGTACTCACAGTGCCCTGCCAACATGTCCAGGTTGCAGCCAGTCACTCTTGCTGCTGTGATACCATGAAAGAACAGGCTGGTTTTTGCCCTGATCATATCCTGGGTCCTGGGTCCAGCTCCCAGCTCCCAGCCATGTCCAAGGGGTGGGAACAGGGCAGGACCTATGGCTGCGAAAGGTTTTAGCTTTCATATTTTTCAGGTTGAACTTCATATAAAGTGTTAGCAAGTTCTCTTCACTGGGTAGTTGAACAAAACAAAACCTCTGCTGGGAAGTCACTCTTCAATGCAAACTTTCAGGAGCCAGCCAGAGCAGCCTCAGAGCTGTTAGGGAGCTTCAGAGAACTTAGTTAAAACAAGAGAATTTGCAGCATAAAAAGGTTAATTCTGTTCCTACCACTGAAAAGAAGAGATATAGGGTCAAAAATATTACTGACTAGTCAGCTTATCTTGATTTTCTCTCCCAAATCTGGAGGAAGTATAAACTCTTGACTAGTCAGCTTATCTTGATTTCCTCTCCCAAATCTGGAGGGACTAATCAAGCAACTTGTAACCATAAAAGGGATATAAATGACAGTAAACATGGTTCTGACAATAATAAATCAAGAAAAGTTTATTTCTTCCTATGACAGGAAAACAAGCCATGTGAATTGGAGAGAGACACTTCCTGCCATTGCTTTAGTACATTCACTGTCACTACACTCTCCTCACTGGCCTGTACTCATAAACAAGTGAGTGAAATGTATACTAGCTGGAGGTGTTATCAGTGGTAAATAACTGACTGGGGGAATCCATGCTTAGGTAATAGCAACCCATAGTTCACATTCAACACAGAATGATGTATCAAGAAAGATCCCCCAAGGATCTGTCCCCTATCCAGTATTATTCAATATTTTTATTAATGACTTAGATGATGAATTAACAAGTATACTTTATTAAATTTTCAAGCAACACTAGTGCTGGAAAGGCTACAAGCATGAAGGAGGACAGAACTAGAATTTAAAACATTCTTGATAAATTACAAAAATGGCCTGAAAGTAATAGGCAAAAATTCAATAAGGACACGCAAAGTTGTACATTTATTTCTCTAAATGCGGGATGGAAAATGTCTGGCTATGCAGCAGTAATGCAGAAAAACACCAAGGTTTACAGTGAATCACAAACTGATCACAAGTCAGAAGTATCACAGCTGCAAACCAGGCAAACCTGGCGTACCTGAGTTAGGCTTCTGTCTCTAGTCAGATGAAGAAATTTCTGTCTGTACTTGGTAGTAATAAGGGTCTGGCTTTTGTTAACACTAGCTGTGAAAAACACTGGCCGAGTGGGGAGGGACCAAAGGGGAATGGAGAAAATAAAAAGCAGTCTGGAAAGCAGGACCTATGCTGTGAGAAGAGATTGAGGAAAATGGGACTGTTCAGTCCAGAGAAGGAAAGGTGTAAGGGAAATTTACCAGTTCTCACTTGTACAAAAGACAAAAACAAAGCGTAAGTAAACTTTTTCCATGCCCGTCCTAAGAAAGACAAGCAATAATGAGTTGAAATAAAAGGACTCTAGAATGTGTATAAACTCTTTTCCCTGCCCATTCCTGAGAAAGATAGGAAATAATCAGTTGAAATAAAAGGAATCTAGACTGGATACCAACAAAAACAGTAAGGCAAGCAAGGTCTTGAACAGATTCCTTAATGAGGATTTAAGTAGACAGTATTTAAAGGTTTTGAAGGACGATCTGGACACTTGTACATCAAGAATAAAACCAGTCCAGGTCACACTGCCTGGGGAAGGGAATGCTCTTGTGCTCTTAAGGAAACATCATAAGCTCAGCTTTCTAAGACTTTTGACTGGTGGTATGAAAGTTTTCAATGAAAAAGTGGCACAGTTAAGAACCTGTTTGAAACCTTACTATAAAAAACATTCATTGCTAGTTTACGAGAAGACACATTCACAAATTTAAGGGAAGATACACTGTTCTGCTCACATCATGACAAGAAGTATATTTTAAAACAAAAACAACCAAACCAAACCAAAACCAAAACAAACAAACAAAACACACGCACAAACCCACAACCCCTCCCGCAAGAAACCTCAAAAAAACCAAAACAAAAACCTAGTATCCCAAAATAATGTAGCTGGAAGTTGAGAACAGCTAATTCCAGTCCTATGGCCTGGACAACACTGTGATCTTTATGGCACCTTAGGTTTTAGCTTTCATATTTTTCAGGTTCTGTACTGCCTTAATGTGTGACTCTGAACTTCATATGAAGTGTTAACAAGTTCTCTTCACAGGGCAGTGGAACAAAACAATCCTTTTCCAGCCTTAGAACCAAGGACACTGTTACAGCCTCAGGCCCAACCAGTATAAACAACAGAGAATGGAGGAGAGCAATCTGGGAGGGTGGGAGTTTGTAGCCTGAAGCTATAATTGGACAATTAACCCCAGTATGTAAATGAACCAAAGCTTATGGAAGTGTGAAAATTCATGACCAGCCGTCCATCTTTTGTCCATCTTGGGTGGAGCCACGAACGGCCTCTTGTACTGTCCAAGGTATATCCTTTGAAGGCCTTTTAATAAATACCTGCTTTATTCCTTTAACTCTGTCTAGCCTCTGTTCCAGGCAGCCTCTTTAGGCATCACTTACCTGCCCCCCCCTTACACTGCCACTTGCTGTGTTGCCATATCACAGTCTCATTGGAGGGTTGGGTTGGAAGAGAGCTTAAAGTTCATCTTGTTCCAACATCTCTGCTATGGGTAGGGATGCCTTTCACTAGACCAGGTTGCTCAGAGCCCTGTCCAAGCTGGCCTGGAACACTTCAAGGAGTGGGGAAGTGAAAGCATCATGTAGCCATGCTTTTTCTCCATACTACACTAAAAACTTGCTCTTCATTTGACAAGTTTAGTTTTAGGATATGATTGTTTGATTGCCTCTGCTGAGCTTCCTGGGACAGTTTAGATAGCATTTTCAATAAGTCGTTTTGAGGCCTGTTTTGGGGACAAAAACACATCACAGTTTAATGTATGTCTATCTTAGCATTTATATTGCATTTACACTAGCAATTCTGCCATGACTTGGCCCAATATTTTTGACAGATTTCGGTGCAACCTGGGGTTTCTTCTTTTCTCCGTTACGCTCAACCGAACGCAGCAACATCTGGAGAGTTTCCTTTGCTATTTCAAGGATTTCTTGTCAGGGAATATATCTGGGTGGTCACAATGCCCATATGCCATCCCTGGCAGCTGTGTAATTCTGCTGCTTGTGTAGGTAAGCAATTAGATTTTTGTAAACCTTTCAGCTAAGACTGAATAGTGGAGGTTAGAAATGCCAGACTGGTATTTCTGAGCTGTCCAAGACTCTAGGGAGTTTATAGGAAAAAGCAATAAATAAACTAAAATCAGAAATGTGAAATATGTTTGCAGGAAGCAATCTATTCATACAGGGTTTATCAATGGCCCTTTTGCAAGTCCCTGCTGACAACGGCACAGGGTTAAGCTGCAGGTAGGATATTTTTTAAAATATCCTGCCAACTCTGTGAACTTTCACTGTCAAGGAAAAATAGGAAGGTAACTGGAAGGAGCTTCTAAACACACTGGAGAAGCATAACCCACCTCTCCTCTTGAGAAGCTGCTCATTTCTCACTGTGCAAGTGTAAATTCCCAGGGTAGGTCCAGGGAAAAGAAATGTCAAACAAATCCTTTCATTAAAAGATTAAGTATCTCTTTCCCTTAAACTACTCATCCTGTTTGAACAAAAAGCTAGGGCAACCAGATTCTGCAACCAAGTCATAATTTCTTCTGTGTAATTATTAATCATGACACCATAGGTCCTGTCTTGCCTCTGAAAACAGAATAGGTTCTACCAGATGATATTTCAGATTCATAATGTAATGCCATCTCATCAGAACAAAGATCAACTCCCTAATAATACTGCTCCTATTTCTAATGAGTAGTTTCTTTATTAAATTAATTTACTTTAAAATACTCACTTAAGACATTTCCCTCACAGTAACCAAGAAACTGCATTAGCCAAACTCTACCAACATTGCAAAGTTCAATACATTCCAAAACCAAGGGTGTGACTATGCTACTCTCTTTCAACCTGCTCTTGTGCATGCTCATCATGACACAGCACTTAGTTACAAGGCCACATAACCTTTAGTCCATGGTAGTGCTGGACTACTTACTACCCTGAATGGACAATGTTAATTGATCAACAGATCAATTAATACACAATTTTGTTTGCCTCAGTCACTATATGGCTTCAGGCCTGTGTGTTGGATCCTGACCTGAATAAAAGTTTAACTTTTCTCATGGATTTTATACACATGCTTCCTCTTAAAACTTTAGGGTTCAATTCACTATTGCATCTAGGTGCCAAAATAGTCTGGGGAGCTGACAGTGGCTGATGAAATGACTGCGCCCTAAAGCCTTATTTCCCATTGGCTGAGCCACAGCATCACCTAATTTCTCTCGGCTGAAATAATTTCTTACACAAATAGATTACTTCCTGCTTCAGGTCAGCTGCAGTACCCATCTTATCTAAGCAACTCAATCATGTATGACAGAATCACTTTACTAGGGTCCTTCTTATGGAGAGAACCAAACAGGACTCCACAGGGACCTTTCAGCATGAGTTGGGTAGAAGATGATGTCACCAATGAGACAGGTGCTTGGGGCAGACCTAAAGGAGTCCCTGGTGTGTAGAAAAGCATCTCCAAGGGCAGCTGGAAGGAGGAAGATTAATTATCTCTGGCCTTTGGGACAGAAGCTATAAGAAAAATGGGAGTAAGGGAATGGAGTATCTTTAGCCTCTTTAACCAGGAATTCTTCTGGAATAGAGCCAGATATTTTTGAAGGGGAAATCCAGGTTTCTTTTATCTTTCTGCATCCATTCCCAAACAAAACAGACTGTAGCCATATCCTCACTAGAAGGATTAGGTGTGCTGTAATTAAGTTCAGTCACAACTGAATACAGTAAGACCTAAATTAAAGTAGAAGTAATTGCAGTTATTACAGAAATCTCACTAAAAACTTCTTTGTCTTGAATAAGATTTAAATCTATATCTTCCAATCCTAAATGGAGAACTACACAGATATGTTTGGATCACAAGGGCCTAGTTAATACAGTGATTACACCAGGGATCTTGAACACAGGATGAGGAGTAACAGTTTTCACTGTTATGCACTGAGTGCACTGTTTCCACATGTCAAAAAGTGGAATTAATGGGACATTTTGTTTGATAAACAGTGCAACAGCATTGCAATATTTAAGTTATTCGTTACCATGTTTTATAGGAATAAAAGTCGTGACCACTACTGATGTGTGAAGACAACAGCATATGTTTATTTTACCTTTTGTGTAAAGAGAAAAGAGTAAGAAGCAATTGTTTGGCATAATTGTTGCATTTGGTTGTGATTTCTATGCCTGTCAGATAACAGCAGGACTATTAAAGTACATTAACTCTGCTGGTGTTTAATGACAAACAAACATGGTCCATGTTCATCAAGCAATTATTTATACCATGACCTTTTATAGATCTGTATAACTCTTTATAGAGCAATTACCCTTAAGACTTTTGCAGTGAGTGATATTTCTAATAAACTGTTAATTTTGCTCCATAAGATGTTCATATTTTTAAGCTGGGAAACTAAAAACTGTGAAATTAAACCCACAGTGCAAGCTGTGAAAATGGAATCTATGGGACTAGGACACAGTTTCAGGTCACTCTAATGTAATAAAAGTGCATCATGACAGCAGAAATTAAGGAGAGCTGCAGATATTAATATCTGCACAACAGACTTTTATGACAATAAATGGAAGTGACCTGCTAAGGTAAAGAATGTACACAGATTTCTTCAATGCTGCCACTGGGACAGACAGAAATGGCATCTGCATCAGACTTACCCTCAGATCTTCAGATGCATCAACTCCATGAGACACCTTCATCCCTCACGGCAGCTCTGTCAGCTCCTTGCCTTCAGGATGAAGCTAACACACACCCTCAAGCTGTCTTGTGCTAGCAACACAATTTTCTGCAATACAAAAAGTAGAAGGAAATTTGGGGGGTCAGGCCACACACTTCTCAGTAAGGCCAAATGGTTTCTGATGCCAGAGGAGGTGCTGTCTCAGAGAGGTGCACATGCTCCAGATGCACCTGGCTCCTGTCACAACATTCACATCCTAAATCAGAAACTTGCTTAGGCTTTGTTCAGCTCTGCCAAGGGGCCTTATTTTATAGGTACTTCACAAACTAATGCTGCAGATGAGCATCTGGAGAGCTTATCATGAGGGTGTTTGAGCTTAATTTCCCACATTAAGATGCCTAAATGGTTTAAGGAGAAAAATCTGCTCCTAAATGACCTTGAGTAGCTTGTTCTTATTTTCAGAACTGATGGAGGCTCTGCAGACACTGTCCACCAGACTGCAGAGTCATTTCCTTCCACCTGACTTTCTCCAAGATCCTCTCCAGAGCACCACCAACATCCTTCCAACTACTGACTGCCATGAAGCACCATTGATGTCCAAACCCCAGGTGCAGGGTGGATCAAGCCAGGTGGTGTTGAGACTCAAATGGCCTCTGGCTTCTAAAGCTGGAACCACAGAGAAGGATCATAGAATCATTGAGGTTGGAAAAGATCTCCAAGATAATCAAGTCCAACCTCTAAACAAATACCACCATGCTCACTAAGCCATATTGCCAAGTGCCACTACTCATTTTTTGAACATTTTCAGGGATGGTGATTCCATGATGGAGACGCTGACCATTGTATCATGACAGGTGGTTCTCTTAAACATATTTCTTCCTAAATACAATCTCCTGCTGGTAGATGGTTGGGTAGCATGTAAATATAATCAGAAATGGAGCACTTATTATTTGGCCAAATGGATTTTCTGCTAACAAATTCCCACCTTTTTCTAATAAGAACCAAACCCAGAAGAATAAGACAACATTCCTCCAGGATTACCATCTTTATTGCTACCTTCTAGCACAAAGCAATTTTTCAGGAACAAGGAACAACTTCCAAAAATAGAGCTCTGAATAGAAACACTGATTTTACAGTTTTGAACAAGAACCTTATCATTCGCGTTTCTCATGAATGTTTTATAGCCTGGCAATTTTCTGTTCCTCAGCAATGTACACCACCAGAAATCTTACCTCATTATGTGCTTTCTAAATGGATTTTCCTCTTCTTCTCTACACAGTATTACCTCATAGCATGTGACTAATTTAACAAAATACTTCAAGAATTGGTGCCTATGTATTAAAATGTAGGTTATACACACTCAGCAAAAACTAATTTCTCTTGTTACCTGTCACCTTGTGGCCATCCAAATTCCAGACTAAGAAAATTCAACATTTCAAGGTACAAGAGCACTGGAGCTGCCTGGATGTTAAGCTGAAATAAGAAATTAATTTTGAAGCCTACAACCCCTTTTGACAATGCCCTCTGACCCCCAAAAGATACAGAAAAAAGTAAGGCTCTTATTTTACCTTGCTCGTTGAAGGGATGGAAGATCATGCTTCACCCTGTACAGAAAGTGCCATATCCACCAAAGCCTAAGCACATTTTATCTATATGCATAAAGCAGCATTCAGGGAGAAAGGCATCTGAAGCAAAGCACTAGCAACGTCTGTAGCTCACATAATCATTTCAAATGGCATTTATTGTCGAGAAGATGCTGGCTGACTTAGCACTGACTGTTTCATTGCTAGCAATATGCAACTCTGAAAATAATGATTTGGAAATGTAGTGTGGGGTTTTTTTGGTTTTTTTTCCAAGGTATCCACCAGGAAAAAATTAGAGTAGCACAATAAAAACTGCAAAACCAGGCTGTTATGTTTTCTAGCTGTCCATAGAGAAAAGTAAAAATCATCTTTTTTTTTAGAAAAGTGCTTTTGTGCAATCTTGCAGTATCTCACAATCTAATTTTGTTTCAAATCCTGTCTCCCAGGAAAGTACCAATAAGAACTTAAAGAGACCAATAAGAACTTAATCTGACCACAGTACAGATCATATTTCTGTCATGAAGAAAAATTCTAATATGCTTTCAAGGCTGTGGTCATTCTAATTTTTGGAAAGAAATGGAACAATTACCGTACATGGTGTTTTGGAGTTGGGTAACCAGAAAAGATTGATACTTTTGTCTTACATTTAACACAGTGGTATATACTCCACTTGTTTAAGAACACAGTAATACTGCTGAATGCAATTGTTTTGTTATCACTTCTTGAAATATGGGATTAAATGACAAAGAGAGAAAATATTTCTCACTTTGAAACACCTCAAGTGGATGAGGAAGCATCAGCAAAATTTTGTAAGTTCAGGTATTGATATTATTTCTCTGTAACAGAGCCTTCATGGCCTTCCTGGTGGCATTTTTCAGACTGTTGACAGTATAGATGTTTGTGGATGGGAATGTCCATGTACTTAGAGTGATGTGCCTTTCCAGGAATACTTCTTAATTTTTTAGGCACTTGCCATGTAGTTTCTAGACCAATTAATCAGTTACTAGGTAAGATGCAGCTGATTTAGCAGAATAGCAATGATAGCCTCTTCCAGATAATTTAGCAGTTAACAAGACAGAAGTTCATCTGTAGTGGGCTGCTGTGGGTGCTCACTTTGGTTTTTCATAACCCTAGAAAGGACTTTCAGGGCTGGTTAAGAGGCCAACATGCAGCAAAGACCCGCATACCTGGCTCATGGAAGGGAGGCACCAATGTTCTCTTAGTCATCTCAGGAGCAGGTAACTAGGATATGAGTCATAAACAAGTGATTTCTCCTGAAAGGGATTTCCATAGGTCGTTGGATTAACCCTCCACTTGAAGCAAGAACATCCTAGATAAGATTGCTCAAAACCTTATCCAGTCATTGTCTGAATATCTCCAGGAGTGGAGATTTCACACTCTTTGGGTAGCTTGTTCCAGAGTTTGGCTATCCTCATGAGAAAATGTTTTCCCAAAGGAAATGTTTCTTGCTGCAACCCTGTGTCCCTGTCCTCCTGTTTTATCCCTGTGCACTTTGGAGAAGAGTAAGAGCGGTATTCAAATGAGATAAAATTGATAGACCACCTTGAAATAAAGATCATTTCTGATTAGATACCTAGATAGGTAAATGATAGTAGGCATTTTGAGGGCCAAGAATTTTCCTGAATGGTCAGAAAACAGAGATAATGTCAATTCTGAGCTGAGAAAGTAAAAAGAGTCATGGTTTTAAAACCACTAGGCATTACTACCCTTCATTCTGTTCTGGCATTAAAAATAACCAGTGCCATGAAACTTCACTCTTTTTCTCTGAGGTGCAAGAAGCTGAGTTTTATTGTAGTCAAGGCCTGCACAGAAATCCCTTTCTGCCAAGCTAGGCTCATCTGAGAGGAATTGCTGATACTGAATAGAGCAGATGATAGATTGATTTCAGGGCAGGAAATACAGAAAGACTAATTCAGCCAGCCTCTGGCAATGGGTACTAAAATCCAGCTCTATGAAATGGTGGAATGGAAGTAAAAGTACTTCTCTCAAGGGGAGTGCATATAAGGAGAGTAAGATTAAGGTGAAAATTCATAGCTTCTGTTTTTTCTCTTTGGGGTGCCAACAAATGAGGATGATTAGATAGAAATCTTCCTTACGTGAAATCTTAGAAATCTCTTAGAAATCTTCCTCTCTCCTGGATGCTGCTCTGTTTGCCAGCATAGACTGAAACCAAGCACATATCTACAGTATTTCACAGAATCACAGAATCAGTCAGGTTGGAAAGGGCCTCCAAGACTATTGAGTCTGACCTTTGACCAGTCACCACCTTCTCAACTAGACTTGGCACTAAATGCCATATCCAAGTCATTTCTTGAACACTTTCAGGGATGGTGAGTCCACCACCTCCTTGGGCAGTCCATTCCAGTGTTTAATTACCCTTTCCCTGAAGTTCTTCCTGATGTCCAACCTGCCTCAACCCTGGCACCAGTTGAGGCCATGTCCTCTCCTCTAGCTGCTGTTTGCCTGGGAGAAGGGGCTGACCCCCACCTCACTAGAGCCTTCTCTCAGGCTGTTGTAGAGAGGATAAGGTCACCCCTGGCCTCCTCTTCTCCAGGCTGAACACCCACAGCTCCCTGAACTGCTCTTTATTTGATTTACTCTCTAGACTCTTCACCACAACTGCAATCCAAGGCAGCAACACACGTTCAGAATCACACGTGTGATTCTGAATTTCTCCTAGTGCTTGGGAAGAAGCTGTCAAGAAACCCAGCAATGCCTTCAGACTCAGGTGTTTTGTGTATTTCCACCCTTCCAGGCCTGAGTAGGATTGTCCCATCAATCCCAGCCATGAAACCTGACACAGAGGTGCAGAGCAAGAGAGGTGCTCAAGGTGCTGGCAGCAGAAACAGAGCCTGCAGGAAACTGGGGAGAAGGTTTGGGTAGGGAACCTTGCACATGCTGCGCCATTGCTAGTGTCAGTGGGAACAAGACTGATCAGCATGGCCTTGATTGTGATCAGATGCACTAGCACAAATCTGGTGCCAATGTAAGAAGAGAAAAATCCATTGCCTAGAGGCATCCAAATATTTGGTGTCATATTAGTATTAATAGCTGTAATTACCAGGAACAAAGACCACAGGTGGCTAAACATAACTATGGTCTCTTTCACGGAGAATTTATATCTCCCACTGTTACACATAGCTGTAGGAAGAAAACAGGTTGCAGTAGAGGATCATGGATAACTCTAGGTTTCTGTCCTGACTTTAAAGTTAGTTCTGGCTTTCATCAGAGGATGAGCATTTCCATAGCATGTATTGAAAGACATCAAATAACCTCTGACTTCTGTAGTCTCATGATGAGTTCTTTGAAGTGATTTGGCTGTTATAAGACATCTTGAAAGAAATTCTGTCCATCAGTGCTTGAAAAGAATTTAACCCTTAAAACCGGCTAACCTGTGAAGTTACTCTCATAAAGACCATTACAAAAGAAATTGTCTCCTTGAAGGCTGAAGAATCCTAAAAACATGCTACTGACAATAGAATCAGAAGTGTAGCAGAAGAAAATAAGGACCAAAACCCTTTTATTCTATGCAAATCTCTAAAACCAGAGATGCCCATACCTCTCCACATATTAAACAGTATCAGTACTCTGCTTTATGTACTCACAAACAGATCATGAGAGGTAGGTATGGAGCCAGCTTCATGGATAGTGTGAGAACAACGGGAAAATAACCTAGACTTTAGTGATTGTTACTGAAGGCATATATATCTCACAACAGGAATATACCTCTTAAAAATGGAGCTGTTAAGCAATGCTGGAAATACCTTTTTCTGTGATATTTTTCTCTGTGGAAATTGCCAGTGAATATGCTGGTTGCCTCCAAATCTCTTCCTGATTAAAGATATTTGAATTAGTTATAAAACCTTTGCTGGCAGGATGGATTCTGGTAGCCAGATTCAGCTTCTGGACTAAACTGGGATATCCCCCATCCAGTGCATAGCTGTGTGTGCAAGACTCAAGGGGTTGTTACCCTTTTTTGGAGTGACCAAAACCACCTGAATTTTAAGAAGGAGTAAAGAAGTCCAGCCTTTGAGCACTGGCCACCTGCTAGATGGCAGAAATATCCCTGACAGATTGGCACCCAAAATTTTGTTTGTCCTGAAGGCAAGGTGAGCCTTTTACACAGCCATTTGATCAGCTGTCATTGCTGACTAGGCAGAGCTCCATATAAGAGATAACAAGTGCTCAGTGTTCATCAGACTTCATCAGTAGCATAGCTTGAGAAATGACAGGCTTTACATAATATATGAAGTTGCAAAATTTACATGTGCATTTTAAGTCCTGTTGAGAGAATTAGCGTTTGTGTTGACTGGATATTTTTCAAGAAGAGAATGTGATGGTCCTGTGACCAAGCACCAGGTAAAACATTTTGTAAAATCCCAAATGTACTGTGCATTGCTGGCTCTGTGCCTGTAAAGGAAGAAGAAACAAAACAGTCAAAGCAGAATTAAAGAATTTATACATGTACTAATTTTGTATGAAGGGCTACTGCATTAAATATATAGAATTTGAGGAATCCAGTCTAGTGCATGGCATCCCTGCCCATAGCAGGGCGTGTTGGAACTAGATGAGGCCTTTAAGAACCATTCCAACCCAAACTATTCTAGGATTCTATGATTTCAAAAATCAGCCCTGGGAGAAAAGGAGTAGTACAACATCTATAAATTTATATATAAATGTCACGGCTTAAGTAGAGAATCATATAATCAATACAGAATGACCTGAGGCGCTCAGATATGCCTCACAAATGTCAACTCTCACAAAAACTCTGTGATACAGAGATAAACACCCTCATCTCCCTTATGTGGGGGGCAATTGAAGTTTCCAGAGTCAGAGGCCAGGAAGCACTTTCCTGATCATCAGATCTTTGATTAGCATGTGACTGATGAAGAGAGAGGCAGCTCCAAAATAGGAATTGGTCTTTATGTGAAAAGGGCTTTCAGTGATGATACTCTTTATTGAAGCAACACATTTAGGTTTTTAATTGCACCTTGTGAGTCTCAACCTGAAAAGCTTTTCAAAGACATAGGAGCATAGTGATCTTACAAACAGGAAAACACGGTTTTTCCAATATCTAATAGTCATTATTTTTTATTTCCACACAAAGCAGCTTTTTTAAATTTTTTTTTTTTCCATAACCATGCTTCGTATCACAGAACAATTCACTGAACAATTCCCAGAACAATTCAGGCTGGATGTTACTTTAGATGCAGTATGACCCACTCAGTAGTGCAATTACTCAGCAAAGGGTCAAGGAATTGCCCTGGAAAAATTTCATTCCTTTTCTTCTTCTATTAGGTGTAATTGTGGTGGGAGTACAGAGCAAGGAACCTCAAGTTTTCCCTAAACAATGTTCAGAGCATAGGCCTTAAGCCTAACAAAAAAAACCAAAACCAGAAAACAACTACAAACAACAACAACAACAAAAAAGAGAGATGGAAGGAGCATTAAAGTTAGTTTGCAGCATAAAAGAGCCTTCCCAGAACTTTCAATAAAACACAAAATGCCTTATTTGCAGGGATGCTTACAAAATTAGTACTGCAACGAGAAGGTAAAATGGAATTGGAGTTACCTTACTCTCTTTCAATAATAAAGGGGCTAAGCCTGGGCACAAAATTGCTGCACTGCCCAGTCCCCGCTTTTACAAAACTCAGCTTTGACACTGTTTGCATAAGAGTGGTTTGTTTCACTTTTTATTCCTACTTTTAAAAACACATATTTCCTACAAATTACCAAGGACTCTGCATTAGAAACTGAAGCTCCCAGAAGACAAGGAAATCACAAACAGAACAATACCTTCACAAACACATCTAATTCCTGTAAAAGGCAAGTGATTTGATATGTTTGTGGGTTAGGAACAAACATTCATAATCTGTGTAAATCATACCGTTTTCTAAGGGCTTGATCCAAAATTCACAGGCATCGGTGAAGTCTTTTCACCAGATTAGTCTAACTTGGAAATGAAGACTCTTATTCCTAAAATAATAGGAATAATTTGAAATAACTAAAATGAATAATCTAAAATTATTACGTATTATTTGGAAATCATTAGAAAAATTAGGCATAATATAAATATTCCATTTACTATATTTTCTTAGGAATAGTATCGTTATTCCTAATATAATAGATTTCCTAAATCATATTTCATATATATATATATATATATATGTATATGTATATCCCTAAATAAAATGGTGTCTAGAATCATTAGTTAAAGCCAAATGTAACCAGCTGTAAACCTCTTTTAATTCTTCTCAGCATTAGGAATTCTTCCTCAGTGGTGCAAATTATGGCCTGTTCTGGGGTAATTTTGTGGTTCACCAACTCATTTCATTTAGGCAATTCAACAGCCATCAAAAGCAGCAACATCTGAATGAAGCACATAATCCTCAAGTGAAAAGCAACACATGCCATTTTCAACCTCCTTAGCCATCTGGTCTCTCATCACCAGACTATTTTTAATATTCACAGACCATAGTCATAAAAACTGCTTGGGGAATAGAGCAAAAGATAATTAATTATTGTGACCTGAACTACTTTTTTTGTACATGGAGGACACTGATTGTTTAATTAACATTTTGCTTGATTGTTCTGAAGGGCTGGAGGGATTATTATCTGGATTTAATTACCAGTATTTCATAAAGCACTACATACTCCAATCAGAAATGTTTACAAACTGATGAACTTTGTCTGGTGTAAAATTTTGTTACTCCTAATTAGATGTCCCTTGAAAAAGAATGCCAAAACAAAGCTTAGGATGGTAACAAAACAGTAGGTACTCAAAAGGATTGATATAATTGCCTCTCTAAAGCTGGAATGATGGAGCAAGGTGCCATTTTCTGCTTGTCTGCATCCAGCGAGAACAGGGAAGTGCTCCATCAGATGTCTAGTCAGGAGCAAAGCATGATCACATGCACACATGCAGGAGCAGACCTCCTGTGCTGCTGAAGATCAGGTCTGCACCAGAAACATCACGGGGCTGCAGAACCCACAGGTCATGGGTGCAGTGCTGTTCTAAGGGGTCCCTGGGGGGAAATCCCAAGGCTGGACCTGAGCCAGAAGTGATTGCCATGGATGAAGCTATGGTCACAGTGAGGACAAGGAAAGGAAGGGGGGGATGTAGTAGCTCAGGGAAAAGCCACGGCACAGAGGCTGGAGAGGGCTTTCCTAAGTACCTCTGGTGCTCTGGTTGACATGTTGAGCTCAGCTGAGATCTCATCTATAGTGCCTGAGCTGGTTTCAGGACTGGGCCTGTGCACTCTGATCATCCTCCTTTGCCAGAGTTCCTCAGAGCTACAAAGCAGCAGGCAGAGGCTCTGCTTATAGCAAGCCCTGTGAATCCAGATTCCTCCATCTCCCGTAGGGCACCAGTTTCTCCTTCGGATCTTTCCCTTGCCAGGACACCTTGTCCTCCAGGCCATGGCCTGGGAGGTGACCTGCCCCTTGCAGAGGGTGCCTGCTGCCCAGACAGCAGCCTCCATCCTTGGGGCACTCACTGAGTCCTTGCTGAATGGGTACAGGGCACACCTGGCAGTGCTGCCAGGGTCTGTGGGGCTCCCAGAAGGTGAGGGGACAGGGTGATCTTCAGAGGGGCAGATGAGAGCAGAGGGGATGAGCCACAGCAGCCAGTGGCAGCCAAGATCAGAGAAGTCACCCAGCCCATGGGATGTGCTCCAGCAGCCGGTGCTGAGCTGCTTGGAAGGTGTATGGGTTCAGATCATTGTGGGGAGCATGGCTACCATGCACACATGTACCTCCCAGCCAAGAGCAGACTGCCTGCATGTTTGCATCCAAGTAAAATCCTAGGAATTTGGTGGCAAAGTCTGTACAGTGGAGCTGACTGTCCCTGACAGCCATCACATCCACACAATAGGTCCCTGGTGTTGCCACCTGCTCCTCTCCTGTGCTCCTGGAGCTCAGCAGCCCCCTCACTTCCCACAAACACTGTGCACAGCTCCTCCATTTGCCCAGGCTCTGCACACCCCAGGCTCTGCCTTGCTCTTCAGAGTGGGATGGGGAGAAGACTGCCATCATTGGTCTCTTTCAAAATACTCTTGGTAATTTTGGGATTGAGAGGAGCCTGCAGGAGGCAAATCTCAAGTCAGATGGGTTTCTTAATGAACTCTTCTGTGGCTTTAGTAAGGCTCTTCTGGGAAGAACTGATTAGACATAGTAACTCAATTTCAAATACTAAGATTAGACAATGATCTAAAGATAGCTATAGTTACATGGCTCTGTGGCATATCAAAGTTAAGTAAGGCAGAAAGGATGTTTTTGTTTAAAATCAATATTATGACAAAGAGATTAACCATAAAGAGGCTGACATAAAACTACAGCCCTAGGACAAAGTGAAGAGGTTGGTAATCTGATTCCCTTCAGGGAGAAGGGAACAAAGTGATTAAATGATCTTTGAAAATATTAAGATCTATGGTCTGACTTCCTAGAAAAATGTGATTAATACTTTTTCCTATTTATTATGAATATCCTCTTTGCCTCCCCCTCCCTCCAAAAAAACCTCAGATACTCAATTATATAAAGCTGAAGAATATAAAAAGAATGTAAGAGAGCACACAGGAGGGGGGAGGGAGGGGGGAGGG